>JAFMPE010028995.1:16314-27048 GCA_024759925.1 Ficus religiosa | reverse complement strand
GGTATCAGGTAGGATTCACGAGAAATGGCCGGTCATGAGTGAATGAATGAATTGCATTAAAGTGAAGTGAAGTGAAGTGAAGCAAATACAGCAGCATAATAAGGGCAGTTTTTGATTACATAAGAACCAAAAGTATCATGGGATCTGATAATAATATTTCTTTCAAGGTTTCTCTACATATATATTATGTTTGCTTCAATTATATATCTGTAGGAACATATATTTCTACTTTAAAAAATAATTAAACAAAGATAAATAAACATTTTTATTTAATTTCTTGTCAAATATTAAAAGCACAAATGCATATTTTATTAGATCGTCACGTGATTGGCCCGCTAATTATCACTTGGTATTTTTTTATTTGTATTTTGTTTTATTTTATTTATCTGTTTCGCATTTGTAGAGTGTATATATGTCAAATTAGTTTAAAAAAAAAAAAAAAAAAAAAAAAAAAAAAAAAAAAAAAAAAGCTATATGTTAGGACTTTCTATCCACACTATCTGTAGAAACAATTATTTCGGATTAAATTTTTAAATGTACAATCTGTTATGGAGCAATTTTTTTGTCATGGAGTAAATTTTTAAGAAACCGTTACAAAATTAATAACAGTTAAAAAACGTTATAAGAGGTCCTCTAATAAAGGACCCTATTATAGCTTAGTTTTTTTTTTATTTGAAATTTATAATTATTAGAATGGGCAGATTTAGAGGAACATCAATGTATAAACCACATTAAAAAAATTGTGGAGAAGAATTTCTTGACAACAGACCGAAAAGGGTGGGTGATTCTCTGTTGGTTTTTTATTTTTAATTTTTTTAAAATTGTAAACAATGATGGTGTGTTTTAAATAGTCAAGAAGAATTATGTTACTCAATAAAACATTTAAACCTTGTATCGAATAAAGAACATACATGTGGGTCCATCTGGCAAAATCAGTCCCTTATGGGCTCTATAATTCAAAGCTTATTGACTATATTTTCAGATATTAATTTAAGGTTTAAAAAAAAGTCCTTGTTTTCCCCTTAATTTCTTATTGGGATACGCGGGAAAATGATCACTTTTTAATCATCAATTTATTTAATGTTGTAAGTGATAGTGATTCATTTATTGATCTACCGATATTAATATCCGTCTAGTCAATCAATAACCCTTAACTAGCATGCAATGGCTTTTCACCCATTGTTGCCTTGTAAGCTCAAATCTCTTTTTAATTTGATCGATTAGCATATCTACTATTTTAATGATAACCTATTTTTTCTCTATTTGGAAAAAATATATATATCGACATTTTTTTTTAACGAGGTTGTCAAACCAGCAACTTCACCTAGATGTTTTCAAGAAATTTTTACAGTAAAGAATGGTCTTTTTATTACCAATGGTGATAACTCTTTTCATCATCACATTTATTTTTCAGACGGTCAAATCTATAAATTATAATACTTTTTTGTCATATGGTCTAAATTGTAACGTGAACATTTTAAAAAAATCTGTATATACAAATTATATTTCAGTTAATTGAATTAAAAAAAAAAATTAATGACCTAGACTGTAATTAAAAACTTATTAAAAATTAGGAAATTTTTAATTATATAAAAATTGGCATGTATAGTTTATCCAAAAGTAGTTTTGCTGATGTGGGTATCTAGAGGAGTTGTTCTCAAAACCAATTACTTAAAGTCTAATGTCAATTGGACCAGTAATCAAGGGGGTCTAAAGTTGTTGGTATAGGATTTATCATCTTAACCATTTATTTATTCTTTTTTGAAAGCATAAGTCTTAACAAACCCCCCTTTCTTTTTCTTCTTCTTCTTCTTTTTTTTTTTTTTTTTTTTTTTTTTTTTTTTTTTTTGGGTTTTGTCTACATTGATATAAACACAAATAACTCTTTGATTTGATTGCAAAACTAAGATGTCTCAGCTCCAAGTTCCAATTAAGAAAGAAAATATTAGAAGAGGCAGTTACTAGGTTGTGGCCGAGAGCAAATTCTACAAGGTTGGTAAAGTATCTAATCAAGCTCTCTATTTTTTTCCCTGCTTAATTACTATAGAAACAACCTTCAATATAAATTAATTCACCAAAATAAAAATAAAAATAAAAATAAAACCTTCCATAGAAAATAATTTCCCAGTACCCAATAAATCTAACTGGGAGTTTTATGGCAGAGGACACCTGCTTTTCTCTATGAATAGGATACTAAGGATACGGATGATAGAGCTATTTTTTTTTTTTTTTTTTATAGTCAGTATAAGAGGAGAAATAAAAATTATGATTTTTCAATAAATATTTAAAATCAAAAAAGTTTATAAAGTCAAAAAGATTTTTTAAAATTTTCTAATAAATAATAAAAAATATTAAAATAAAATTAATAATATCTAATTTAAATTTTATCATAAGTTATTTTAAGTCTATTTATAAGAGTTTTTATTAGAAGCTATAGTTTTTAACTTTAACAATAAACTCTTTTGAAGATTTGAAACTCTTCTAACAGTTATTCAAACACTTTTAGAACCTAAGAAATCGAAAATAACTTCTAAAAAACTCTGCTAAATAGGCCTTAAATATAAACAATTATATAACAAATTAATAGTTTAAGACGGTGTTATCTCTAGAAGTCAAAAAAAAAAAAAAAAAAAAAAAGGCGACTACATTTGACAGAATCCTTCTTTCAAGTTTGAAAGTTGTATAATTATCCCGAGCAATTTTTACCCCAAAATTTTAAGTAACAATAAAAAATGATCAAAAATAATAAGTAAAAAAGAAAAATAAAATAAAAAGCATATTGTCCCTCAACGAGGACCCAACTCCGTGATGGCAATCTAGCCCTCAGGGACGCCGATCTCCTTTATGTTCCCAATCGAAGAGATACCTAGACCATGCCACTCTCTTGAGGACCCTGCCATGACCACCCGTCCGCAAGGGTTGTGACACGTGGGTCGTAACCCACCTAGGTCGGGACTGGGAAATATCGTCGCTTGTTGCGAGAAATTGTGACCTCCGTCCTAAGAAATGGTAGGTCGCAACGGTCCACATGGGAAGCCACCACCATGGGTTTAGCAGGTGTTCTCCCTCTTGTTGATGTAGGGAGTTGCTGGAATTTGAGATTTTTTCCTTCACAATTTTTTTTTTTTTTTTTTTGGTGAAATAATGAATATTGGGGGAAATTGTATTTGGTAAAATGTAAAGGTTGGTTTTGTAATTATTTCTATTCTATTTAGGCTATAGAATAATATTTTTATAAAGAGCATGTACACCCAAATCTTCTTATTCTTCTAAAAAGAATTTTTTTTTATTTTTTTTATAATTCAGGGATAGGGCATAAAAAATATATTATCATTATGGCTTTGTTTTAAATCATCATGATCATTTGAGATTCGGTTAATTTTGTCTGTATTTTTATTTTAATGTGATTTTAATTAGATTAAACGTTCAGAAACATATATCCCGGTAAGCATTATAAAAAGAAAAGCTCCAATTCTACTTCCCTTTGAGAAAGTAACCAAGTTTTCCCACTTAGAGCCAAAGTGAACCACTTCATGATGACGAAAACCTAGGATTCCCCTCCATGTGGGTTTACGTGCATCAGATGTACGCTATTTTTACTTGTGTCTTTCATTCTTTGAAACTGAGGACAACACATTGATAACCAAGTAGTAGTACAAAAACTTTTTTTTCCCTTTCTATAGCTTTGGAATCTCAGCAGATATCCCTGTTAAATTAGTGAACGCCCAAGAATATTATAAGGCTGTAAAAAGATAAAATAAAATGGAGGCATTAATTCTGACATCAGCTTATATACATTTATGAAAAAGGATCTTTCATCCGATATTTATAACTGGAGGCATTAATTCTGACATTAGCTTATATATATTTATGAAAAAGGATCTTTCATCTCATATCATATCAGGTGTCATCCGATATTTGTAATTTTTTATTTAAAAACTTATAATAACTAATTAATTTATATTAATTTTTTATTTAAATTTTGTAACATAATAAGTTCCTATTTAAAATCTTGTCATGTAATTTTAATTGAAAAAATATTACATTAAAATTATCTGATTGGTACAAGGCATAATAAAAAATTGCAAATGTAGTATAAGGAAGTTGTCAGATAGTAACCCGGCCTCTATATATATATATATGTACATATACGTATATGTATATATTTGTGCTGATTGGTCTCAATCATGGGTCCCCCTGGAGCAATGAAATGGTCCTAACCAAACAAATAACAGCATAACTAAGTACATCTCCTAATTTTTGTATCTGGTGATCGGTGCACATCATAATTTGTCTTACAACAGTGGGATGTTTTGGGGACAATTCAAACACACTTTTGTTTTGTGTTCAAAAAGCACTGCTTTTGAATTCATAGAAGGGTACAGGGCTAACTCATGTCATGTCCCAGCAATTAGTGTTGCTATTACTTCTTTTTCCACACTTAACTTGTGTTGACTTCGGCACTCCGAGAATAAATTTTTAAGTTAAAACTGATCGATTTTTTAAAAATTAATTATAAATATTTTTTAATTTAAAAAAAATAAAAATTAAGAAGAAAAAATATAGTTTAGTTGAAATTGAGTTGAGTTAAAATGTCAAATGAAGCATTAAATATTTTCTTTACTTCTTTTTTGGTGTTGAGAATAAGCTCTCGTCATGTTAGGGAAGGGAAGAGAACTAGGATGTATTCAAATATTTTTTTGAGTGCATTTAAAAAGTATCGATATGGATTTTATTTCGATTCTCTCGAAATTTTATGTAATTTATTTTAAAAAAATTATTTCATTTGGATTGGAAATAGCAAGATTATATATTTTTAAAGTTTGAGTTTTTTATAGATAATCGGAGATATGAATAATGAAAAATAGTTTTAAGTTGATGAAAAAATATATGAAAATCAGATGCCAAATGTATCCCTAAACGGTCCCTTAGTTTTCTGCCATTGGATGATTAAAAAATGATTTAAGCCATTTTAAAAATAATAAACGATATATATTTTTTCAAACGTTAGATCATTTACGTGGCTAATCTAAGGCCTGAAAATTACAAGCGCATACATTTAAAAAAGGGATGTACCAGTCTAGCTTGCCTTATTCTTATACATTACGCCAATATTTTCTTTTCTTTTCTTTTTTTTTTTTAAGGAAAATATTTTCTCTGTTACCTTCTCTTCTCTTTAATTAATATTTATTTCTTTGGTTTTATAAATAAATTTTTATCCTAGCATCTCTTGATCAGAGCCGTCTGGAGTTGTTTCTTCAAGCCATAAAATCTAAGGGGGCGTTTGGTGAATGGTTTAGTTTAAGATTTTTAAGTTTTAATAGTAATTTTTGTTGACTTTTCAGAAAAAACAAAAAACTTTTTCAAAAAAAATAAAAAACTTTTTCAGAAAAAAAACAAAAACAATGATTAAAAAGTATAGTTTAATTTAAAATGAGATTACATGGCAAACATCCCCTAAATTTCAACCATTAAATAATGAAAAAGAAAATTTATTGAAAAAAAAAAAAAACAAACAAACATTTTCAGCTACAACACTTGGAAAACTTTCAGTATCATAAATAATTTATTTTAACATCCAACAGTTGAGATTAAGCAACATTGTACATTTCAAAAAAGTTGGGCATATTTTAACTTTTTAAGGTGCTAAAATTTTCTTCTCCCCCCTTTGTGTGTGTGTGCAACACATATGTGTGAACAGGTGTGGGTGTGTCATGGAAATCACATGTAGGTCCATTATCAATCGGTCTATTCATATCTATATCTCATAGATTCGTTAAATTTTGACTGTAGAATTTAAATTTGAATTGATTGTATATTTATAGAGGTATTTAAATTGTTGTAGTTAAAAAATACAAAAACATAAAATGTATTTGGAAAAAAATATATATATTAATATGGAACTTATTATTTTTTTTTTGTCTTAAAATTCTATAAAATTTATGAAATGAAAAGAATCATATCATTTGGACTTATCTATGCAAAGTTATGGATTTTTAAAGTTTAAGTTACAAAACTATGTGAACAGTGAAGCTGAGGAAAAGAGAGAAAAATTGGATTGTAATTTTAAGATTTGAATTGTAATGCCAAACACTTGTACCATTCACACTTTGTCTCTTGATTTTTAAATACTCTCATTTTACTTATTAAATTTTGAATTGGTCTCATTTAATTTCCGCTCCTTAGAATTTTTGTTAAAACATGAGGAAAAGGAAGGGGCTAAGTGCGTTTCATATAATATTTTTTTTCTTTTATATTTTAACATATAAATTACGTAGAACAGTTAAGTGAGATTAATTCTTTTGTAATCTGATTTTTAATTGAAATTCTACTAGAAAGAATGTGAGTAATTAGAAGTGAGACAAAATTAGAATATACAGCCTTAAAATTCAGGATACACATATTAGATTGATCCTTACCAAGTAGCAAGCTAAGAGAAGAATGCTTATAAAAACTATCCTAGAAGCATTTGGGAATATTTTCCTTTTACATGGAATGATTAACTGATCAATTATTTTACTGTAAATAATTTTCTGGAAAAAGGTAACTAAAGTAATTGGCCAGCTTGAACATGTTTACGGTGGGTTCCAATTATATATTGTCACGAAATTAGGAATGAAAATAGGTGACAAGAAAACCGGAAAAACAAGAATACCAAGATTTACGTGGAAAATCTTAGACAGAAAAAAAAAAAAAACCACAGGTAGAGGAGAAGAAAATCCAATAAATTAAATATCAATACAAAATAAGCGATTATAGCAAAAGAGCATAATAATGAAACCTTACATCAAATATATATATACCCAAAACCCTAAACCGAAATTGGATATAAACCGGCTCCCAATCCCATAGTCCACCATTGAGCCTGAAAAAATAAAATAAAATCTCATGATTAAAACTTCACCACAAATATTGTACTGCGAGCTTTTCGATCCGGGCTAAAAAGAATTTGGATCACCAAACTCTAACATATATATATATATAAGAAAGAATCGTTATCCGTCATTCTCTCTATATGTTATTTGTAATTTTTTTGTGATATATTATATCGAGTAGGTGATTTTAATATATAATATTTTTTTAATTATATTTATTACTTGCACCAATATCTAAACAGTAACATGACAAGATTCTAAATAAACTATAAGTAAATCAACTAGTTATTATCAGTTTCTAAATAGAAAGTTACAAGTGTCGGATAGTATTTAATACCAGATACAAAGCCTTTCTTGTATATATACACATACACACGCATACATATTTATGGATAGACGGTTTTCCACAAAACTAGATGACATTACATGCACTTCCCATAAGGGTTGTTGGGTTCTAATAAGCACATATTGGGAAAGACAATATCTTGATATGAGAGAACGGGAGGGTAACCAATATGTTGGTCTTCCAATATCTATCTATCGATGAAATTTGAAGGACAAATGTCAAGGTGACAAAGCTGTCCCCAAAAGAAGAACTGACAATTTGTAGGGACTACCACAAGTGGCAGGGTTCAAAGGGTCTTTTTGCAGCTTTATATTGTGCTTGGGAGTTCTAGGTTTTCAATTTTATATCGTATATTATCATTATTATTATTATTATTATTATTATTATTATTAGTTTTCAAACTTCACTTCGGAAAGCAAACTTTGGCTTTTAGTTGTTCCACTAATGTTATCATTCCACTCTTTTATTTTAATGAAGAAAAGTGTGTTCTTTTTTCCTTAATAAAAGATTAAGGATATTGAACTCAGCCAAGTGGTGTTGTCATAAATGTTTATGGGGGCCATTAGGGCCGCAAAGAAAATGATGAGAATCATTGTGTTTAAGAATTGTTTACAAAATGGTTTTGATTAGGAGTTTTCTTTTGGAGCCTCAAATGTGTGTCATTAATTAAGATCGTGGAACCAAGATCAAAGAGTTAAAAGGTTATTCCCTTTTTTTTATAGAAAAAAAAAATAGAGCTAAATGATCATATATACTAAGAAATGTAAATTACAGAATTTCAAATTCAAATATGCTACTCTATTTAATCAACAGACTTTTAAAGTTGTCTGTGATCAATCAGTGACAAAGTTAGAAATTTTGATTACAGAGGATTAATAACTACAATTTTTTAATTTTGAGAACAATAAAATGATGTTTGTAACTTTTTAGGGGGAGTTATTTGTGTATTTAAGTCAACTATATATATATATATATAAATATGGATAAGAAAAAGTTAAAGGGGCTTAATCAAACAATACGGAGTGAAATGAGATTAGTCTTTATTTCGAGAACTTGTGAGTTCGATCTATTAAAAAAAGACGACTACTACTTGAGTCTATCATTTAATATAACAAGTTTAACAATTACTTGATTGTGGTATTACGTACAAATAATAAAGGTTTTCCTTAAGATGGCGAAATTGATCTATCATTACGCAGGAAGGAACAAATTAATTAACCAAAAAGAAAAGAGTACCCGCAAAGAGCTACTTAACCCTAGTGGTACTTCCTGTCTCTATATATATTTTTTCCAGCTGAAAGCCAAACATTTTCATAATGCATGACAACCAAATAAAGAGTACTTCCATATAAAAAATAATAATAATAAAAAAATAAAAGATATAGCAAAATATTCTTTGTCCTGGCAAGGAATTTGAAAGCTTTCTTGAATTATTAAAGTAACTCTTGTCCCTTCCACACTGAAAGGTTCATCCTCCTACAAAAACAAAAAGACCAAAGATGAATTATTTCATATGGTGTGGGGGACCCAATAAATGGGTAAAGGGGGTATGGCATCTCTCAGACAAGTAGGGACATGTCTGTATGACATTAAGCTAACCGCAACAATATATATATATATATATCTATACATATAAATTATCATTCAAGGCATATATATAGGTGAAAAAGGTCACAATATATCCTTACCTTACCGCTCCTGAAAAATAAAGCTTTTCTTCTGCATCACCTTTGGTTAAAAAAAAAAAAAAAAAAAAAGAGCACTAGACAAGATCATTGGGTATCCTAACCCTATCATCAACTTTTTCTCAGAAACTAGACTAATCAGTATACTATATATAATGCATCATTCCCTACCTCTCTCTCTCTCTCTCTCTCTCTCTCTCTCTCTTATCTGTTGGGGGTTCGACTGTCTATTTACGCACCTTATTATCTAAAATAGTGGGATTTGTATTTGATATGTATAGGTCTTGAAAAGGATTGTTGATGAGAATGTGGGCCGATCCTCTTTTTATTTGCCTCATATCGTTAAGTTAATGGGACATTGTGATGCTTATATGTAGATTGTGCACCTTCTTTCATTGAGCTAGTTTTTGGAGATGAGTTTTATCGAAATTCATTTAACATGACATCAGAACTAGATTTTGGAAGCGATGGTGGGTTTGGTTTTTGACCCATTCATGAAACGTTGAGCGTGAGGAAAGGTATTGATTGTGAATTTGGCTCATATTGTTAAGTTACTGGACATCATATCTCCTGGAGCGCTTTTAGAGATAAGTTCTACACTAAATCATTTAACAATCTCAATATATAGATTTTAAAAGTGATGTTGGGTAAGGGCTTGAGGACATTGTGCTATTTTTTCTAGTAGACAAAAAAAAAAAAAAAATACACACACACACACTACTACTTCATAGACCGAACTTGATGGTTGAATAAGAAATAAACATGTTTTCTTTTGAAAAAGTTGCGTGTTAAAAAATAGTCATGTTGTCTTATTAATTAGTGTTGTTAGCGTACTTTCTACTAAACTTTTAACTTTTTTAAGTACGTAGTCAAAGCTTTAATCTGAATTTAACCAAAAAAAAAAAAACCCCAAATCGAGGCGGGAATTGCGCATAATTCGAGGATTAATTGTTAATAGATATTTGAGTACAACCATGTTCATGTAGCTCAATGGCATATAGTGGAACCACTTGACTACAATTAAAGGGTGTAATCATGTTATATCACTTTGCTGTTCCTTTCTTTCTCTTTCTGAGTTTTCTTTTTTCCCTTCTCTCTCTTTCTCTCTCTTCTTCCTGAATCACCATCCAAATCGGTTTTACGTTATATTATGCTTTCTCGATAAAATTTTTTCGGTAGACCTTTCATTTTATACCACGTTCGAAGCGACTGCTTTATGAGCATAAATGATTTACGTTGTGAAATTTTAATATGAATATTGATAAATCATGTCGTTAAAACTTAATCTAACTATTAAAATATAGTTTCTTACCAGTAACATAAAATAAGAGATCCAAGCGTAAAAAGATCATCTCTCTTTCTAAGTTTTCTTTCTTTCTTTGTTTCTTTCTTTTTTCCCTCTTTTTTTTTTTGTTTTTGTTTTTGTTTTTGTTTTCCAGAAGCTCCATCCGAATAGGGTTTTATGTTCTAATCTGTTTTACTCCAGAGAATTTAAAAAAAAAAAAAAAACCTTTTATTTTGCACCACCGGTGGGAGCGGCTGTGTTAGATGTTTAATTAATTTTTCAACGATATGATTTATGATTAGAAGTAATTATCTACTTCGCATTACAAATTTTTCATGTGAACACCAATAAATCAGTTCGTTAAAAATTTAAGTTAATGATTAAAAATTGTTATTTATTGATAGTACCAAAATAAGAAGTCAGATCCTTTTCTCTAATGTGATTTTAAATTAGATTGTAAAAATATTGGAGTGGTTCAAACTATGGAACAGTAGCACTTTAGACAAAATGTTTGAAAATTTTCAAAGGCCTATGATGCCTATA
>JAFMPE010028995.1:0-15599 GCA_024759925.1 Ficus religiosa | reverse complement strand
GGGTAATTTGTAGTATTGTTCTGAAAAAGTACATTTATGGATTATTACTACAATTATGATTATATCAGTTTTTTTCTCTCTAAGTCTAAATATATAAAGCAAAAATTCAAATAAAAATTCAAATAAATATTAACTGAGGGTAAAATATGTATATATATATATATGTATATATAAAGCATCTATGTCTATTTTTGAGGGTTGTTTTCATAATTTTCTCATTTTATAATGTGTGCTTTTACATGAAGAGAGCATTTCATGGGCCTTCACGAGATCAAGGACAAATTCAGGATTTTGTTTTAGTAGATTATTATAATAAGAATAACTTTTTGTTTTTATTTTCTCGCTATCTTCAATTTTTTTCCTTGTAATAGTAGATAAATAACATTATTAGAACCTTCTGTATTATATGTTTAAATGATGTATTAAAACTAAGAATAAAATGTTAAACATTAAAATTTATCTTCTTGAAGCTCCCATCGTATGATGATAATGATCACAAGAGTATTACATATTTATAATATTTTAACTATTGAAGCCAATAAATCTCTCGGAGCAATCAAAGTTTTCAATAAATCATTAAGAAACAAAAATTAGATTACAAGAAAACAAATCAAATAACTGTTAGAGTTATTCAACCAAAAAATGATGGCTGAGAGTTTAAGCAAGAAAATCAGTTAAATTACTTAAATTTTGGTGTAGTAGATTCAAGCTAAAAATATATATGAGGGGTCACATAAGCAAGTTTGGCATTTAAGTTTAACTCCAGTTAAATTGTACTTTTTCTGTTTAGTTTTTGTCTTTTTCTGAAAAGTCAACAAAATTTATAACTAGTTTTTGAAAAGTTAACCAACTTCAACTTAAAAATTTCATCTCCAACCGGCGAACTAAATGCAAGTTTAGTATTTTTATAGGGGTACATTTGAAAAACTAAGGCTTCATTTGGCATTTAAGTTTAAATTTTTGTAGTGGCACATTTGAAAAACTAAGGCTTCGTTTGGCATTTAAATTTAACTCCAACAAAACTATACTTTTTTTATCTCATTTGAAAAACTAAGGCTTCGTTTGACATTTAAATTTAACTTCAACAAAATTATACTTTTTTTATCTCATTTTTTGTCTTTTTCTGATAAGTCAACAAAATGTATAACTCATTTTTTAAAAGTCAACCAACTCCAACTTAAAAATTTTATCTCTAACCGGCGAACCAAACACAAATTAAGTAAATTTTTCAAGTTAAATTATAAATTGAAAAATATTGAGTGAGGGAATGTGTCTTCACTCGTCCTTATATAACTCTGTGGATTCTCCATCAGGATGGATCTCATACGAAGATATACAATAACATAACATTTTATTCTGTTATTAGATAATTGAATTCCTTGTTAGTTTAGTTTTAAAGTCATCTTAACTAATAATGAATGTCTTGCAATTACTTGAGCATCTTAGACATCCTTTCTTTCAAAATAAAAAATAAAAAATGAAAACAAAACCGCATCATAGTTTTTTTTTCCAAATATTAAATTTCATTTAAAATCTTTTTATTCCTAATTATATTCAGAATTTAAGCCTAATTACTAGAAATATAAAACAACAATCCATGTCCAAATTTCAAGCAGTGTGTGTGTGTCTATATATATATATATATATATATATATTATTTAGGCAAAGTGAGAGGATGGAGGTGGAGTGAAATCATTAGAAGGATTAAGCCTTTGCTTACTTTGTGCAACACTGCAAACTAATAGTAAAAAAAAGTAGTCATTGGGGATAATCTGCACAAACTCATGAATCAACTCCAAATTATGGGGCTTTCACACGAGCTTTGCTCTCTCTCTCTCTCTCTCTCTCTCTCTCTCTCACACACACACACACACACACGAATGAATGAATGGGTCTTGATGGAAAGTTTTTAATTTTCGTAATCAACTTCAAAGCGAAAAATAATTAGGAAACTATTTTTGAGAATTCTACATAATTAGAATATAAAATACGCTTAAAATTACGTTTTAAATTGTTAGATATATATCCAGTTCACTTAGTGTTCTTTTTTGTTAAATGTCATTTTGACCGGATTTAAATTGAAACTCAAATACATACAATCTTGGGATATCATACCATAAGGAACTAAAAATATTGTTACTTTTTGAATCTAACTGAATTATGCATGTGGAAAATAATTAAGAAACTATTTTTTAATTTAGAATTCTAAATTAAGGTATAAAGAAATACTCTTAGTTTTTCAATAATTTTTTTTTATTAATTATGATTTTGATCAGATTTAATATCAAAAATTAAAAAAAAAACATATTTATAAAATCGATTAGTTACTGTAATGTAAAAATTAAAGTATTAGAACTAAAACATGGTTACTTTAATGTATGTAGCTGAAATTAATTTCCCATCAAGGTTTACTCCTTTGCAACGTGCTAGTAATGTGACCCAAATCCAAAACATAGTACATATATTTTGAGACATAATTTTCATCTCAAAATTATTGGACCAACACAAATAATAAACTCATATAAAAACAACTAGGAGATCCCACTATTATTGAATATGTGGATAAGCTTTTCATAATTATGAATTGTAATATTCACTTGGATGGGGCAATATTCATGAGCTTTAATGTAGGGACAACTAAACCTAAACTATAGAATTGGTGATTACATCAAACATTAATCCTCTTTTGTAGTACTATGGAACAACTAAAAGAAATGCAAACCCCACCTCCCCAAATCTTTTGTTTTTTTCTTTTTCCTCTTTTTTCAAAAAAAATTCTCTTAACCTTCTTTTCACTTTCAATTAAAAGACATGACTCCACTTCCCCCACCTTCTATCAATAGCATGTGGATGGTTGATGATGTAGGGGAAAGCTACTTTAGGTAATTGTCATCCAAGAGAGAGAGAGAGAGAGAGAGAGAGAGAGATTGAGATAGAGAGAGACAGAGACAGAGAGAGATTGTGAGATTGAGAGAGAGAGAGAGAGAGAGGTTGAGAGGGAGAGATTTTACTATGGAATCTCAATTGATAGAGATTGGGCATTCTCTTTACTAGACAAGCATCATGACCTTTGTATCATGGTTTGTCTCACCTGTTGGCTGCATCAAGGGCCCTCTTTTTCTCTTGAAATTTTTCTTTTTTTGGAATTTTCTATTTGGAAAATGTTTAATGTGACTTTTGGGAGGATTTCCAAAATCAAGAGTCATATATTACTGTATTTATCGAAGTTCTTAATTTAGATCACGTCAAAATTAAAACTATTTTTTTATTTTATAAATTTAACGAAGTACAAAGAATTCTTCAAATTAGAATTTCACTTACAGTTAATCATTGTAGTGAATCCTTCATAATTAAAAAAAAAAAAAAAAGAAAGAGAGAGAGAGAGAAATAGGCTATGTGCAGAATGCGACGGTTCTTGAACTCATGTTTGTTCTCATGCAGAGTTGATTCTACAAGGAGTAGGTGGAGCATTTTTGTAGAAATTGATATAAATTTGAACTTAGAGAATTGAAAAGTACTGTAGGAAGACTTTAAAAGAATGGACCAGACATGGACGCGAATATATCATAAGGTATTTTGTGTTTTTACCCTTGAACGATTTGGACCATGACAACTACTTTTAAATTTTTACTTTTGATAATTTACCCAATCAACCAATTAAAATGTTGCATAACGTAATCTATTTTATTCATGGTTGTGTTAAATCGATAACAGCAAAACACATCCCAAAAATTTCAAAATCCAAATTCAAAGAATAATTTTAAATCTCCCAATTCCCCAACTCTCAATTCCTGAAATCCAACACAAATAATTTAACTATTAAGTTGGTGAAGCGAATTGTCGAATTAGAAGCTCAAGATGTAAGTTCGCAGAGTCAACAAGTTTATGGAGTAAAGTGCTAAAAACCCGATTTGAGATTGTGACACAAAACTCAACCAATGAATGTTATATATCTGCCATCTATTGAGTCAATGATGCAACATATACATGCATACACCCATATAATATTATTTGCATGAATTCATGTTTTAATCCAATAAACCGTGAACATCGTTATATTATCATGTCCAATTTTGAAACAAACATTGGAGGAAATTGAGGGGCAAATGCAGTTACCATAGTCATTATCGGGCTCGAAAGATCCTTTCTTTTGGACTTACCATTCATGTCTTTTCCTGTTTACCAAACGCCAGTTATTGGGGTCAGCCACTAGTTGACTACCAGTAACTCGTTGCTGTGCCAGGGTCACCTAGCAGATTACGATCAGTAATCAGTTGCTGACCACGTTTACAGAGTCATGTTAGTCACAGTCAAACAAATGTATTAAGTCTTTTTTTTTTTTTTTTTTAACTGACAAGAGAAAACAAAAGAAAAATACAACAGAGTTTCTTCTCTTTTTTCTCTTTCTAAATAAAATACAACAGAATTAAAGAACAATAGAGAGGAAAACAAAAGGGCGGACGCACCAAAATAACACAAATTTAAAAGTCATCACCTTAATATAATACAAAAACTTAACACTAAACTAACATAACAAATAATTAAACTCAATTTAAATACAATTTGTATCATATTGGTCAAGAATTAAGAATTTATATCAAGTTAGTCAATAAATTAAAAAACTATTTTTATTTAGACAATTTTCTCCCGAAAAAAAAAAAAAAAAAAAAAAAAAAAAAAAAAAAAAACCCTGATCACTAAAGAGCCAAAGATAAGAACCGAAGCTTAAATCAAAATCCCGAAAGCTAAAAATAGTCGGAAGCTAGTTTCATGAGCTCGTTAAAAACCTATAATCAAAATCCAGTGAAAAGAAAGACGAGAAAAATATTTCAATATTTACTAACATAGTCGGCTAAGTTAAACATATTAAAATTTAAGAAAAACTTGTCATAAGATCCACACTTATACTTTTATTTTATTATAATAGAACAAGTTTTTTCAATCGCGTGAAGCCAAAAAAAGTGAAACCATCTTTGTTATTCATCTCCAAGTACCCCATCCAAAGAAACAGAGAAGTTGCTTTATCAATTTGAAGGAAAACCTCTCAAATTTCAAGGAGGAATGAGAGAAATGAGCCAAAAATCTCTAGTAATAAAAATAAATTGCAGAAAATTTTTTCAGTGATGGTAACATATACGTGGTAAGTAATAAGAATTAAATAAGAAAATAATAAAGCAAAAGGAGAAGAAGAGAGGTACATAAAGATATTTAACGTGGATGTGCTTCACGGATTAAGAACAAATAATTTATTAGTAAGAAACACTATGAATGAGTTCCCGTATAAATACAAGTGACAATATACAAAACTAGATAAGTTGCCTAATACAAACGAGTCTATCAAAATCAAGACCATTCTAAATTACAATAATTGTAAATAAATAAAAAGTTTTTAATAAAGATAATTACATATAAAACAATAACTTTTCCTAATATAAAATAGTAACTTTCCTAACATGTCCCCTAAGATGGAGCTCCGATAGGAGGTCCAATCTTGGTTTATGATATAAGAAACTTGAATAAATACATTTTTTTTTTTACTTCTCTCTCTCTCTCTCTCTCTTAACTTCTTAAAAAATAAAAATAAAAGATGTTGAGGTACAAGGGCATAAAGACGACAATCGTCAAAAGAGGAAGGAGAAGACAACGGACACTTGGATGTAGAGATGACAACCTTTAGAAGAAGAGGGAGAAGGCAAATGGCACTTGAGTGCAAGAACAACGATTGTCAAGGAGAAAGGGCGCATGGGCGCTGAGACAACAATCGTCAGAACGGGATACAATGGTGTTAGGGACAGTAATCAGCAAAAGAGAATATATAGCGTAGGGGATCAAATGATCAACGACTTGTTTAAGTATAATCCCTATGATAAAATATTAAATAAGAGAAATGGATTTTTTTTTTCCCACATGGAGAAGCCTTTTTTTTTTTTTTTTCCTGTTTTTTTGAATTAGACAAAAGTAATAAACATGAGATGAAGAAAAGAAAAAAAAAAGGGGGGAGGGTTACGTGAGGTGGGTTGCGGGAACATGTGATTGTATGGTAGATGAAGTGGATGAGGTGTAGGATCATAAGGAATACCATATAGAAGTTAAAATAAGGAAAGAAATAAATATAATAAGAGAAGAAAGAGAAGAGTACGAAAATATTTAACGTAGATATGTTTATGTTTACAGACTAAGAAAAAGGAATTAAGCATTATGAATGAACTTGCATATATATACAAGTTACAATATACAAAACCAGGTAAGTTGTCATAAACAAACGAATCTACCAAAATCAAGACTATTTTATTCTAAATTATAATAATTATAAATAAATGAAAAGTTCCTAATAAAGATAATTATATATAAAAAGCAATAGCTTTTCCTAAGATAAATTGTAACTTTCCGAATGGTAAATAGTTAATAGTTAATTTATGAAGTATATTCACAACAAAAATTATCTTAAATATATTATTATTATAATAAAATATTTTGCGGCAAATATATTATTATGATAAATAATACATTTACGGAATATATTTATGATTAAATTAAAGCATTCTTAAAAAAAAAAAAAAAAAAAAAAAAAGGGGGCCAATTTGCCGTGATTTCCAAATTCTAATACCCTAAACTCCTGATTGGGAGCCATATTACAATTTTTAAATTATTTAGAATCTAATTTATGTATATATTATACCGAGTGTATGAACTATTTGTGTGTATATATAACATATATAATACCTTTATACAACTTATAACAACCATTTACGAAACATTTTTTTAAAGTAAAACTTGCTTGCAATTAATAAGCTAAATCAGCCAAAATCATAGAAGCTATAAATTTTGGAATTTCATCCCAACCACAAACCTCATTTTCTAGAATAAACACAGAAGCAGCAAGATAATGAGCTACTCTATTAGCTTCATGGCATATAACAAAGCAAGATTACTGGGATGAAACAGAGAACAACTCAAGAATATCATTGATCACAGCTCCTTCTTCTGCAAGCGAATCACCACAATTAACCGCTTGGACAACTCATATTGCATCAACCTTAACAATCTGGATACAAATCCCACAATTCTTAGCAACTACGAGACCCTCCTTGAGAGCAAGACAATCAACCATAAACGGAGAAAATAAGCCCTATATTTTCTTGGCTTGACAACCCAAAATAGTCTCATCTAAGTCATGGATAACAGCCCCCACACTTATAGAACTCATTCCATATTGAACCTAAGCGTCAGTGTTAAGTTTCATCTTCCCTTCAGGAGGTCGAATTCACTATTTGTTTCTTTTATGTGGTACAACCACTAGGTCATATTCAGCCATACAACAAGCTTGGTAGTCACCAAGAAAGCAGGCAGCCTTCTCCAAAGTCTCCATTACTGAAACCTTTGGGCCATCGTAGATCCATTGATTCCTAGCTGTCCAAATAGCCCAAGCAACTGCACAATAGATCTCCAAGTTAGTATTTGAAGCCATATTACTCCAGATCACACACAAATCATCGAAGGATCCAACCTTAGCGTTACTAATGGCTGGCTTGTGGAATATGTTATCTGAACAATGCTCAACTATTCTATTAGAAATTGCTCTAGTATAGCTAGCTTGTGGAATTTTTTCTTTTCTTCTACGTTTTTTATTAAGCAAAATATAATTAAAAATGAAGGAAAAAAAAATCTTAAACCTAGACAAAAAACCAAATTAAACAAAAAAAAAAAAAAAAACTAACGAAAATGGTTTTATTTGGTTATTGTAGTAAAACAAATGGTTTTATTTGGTAGAATATTCATGCTAACAAACTTTTAATCACTAATTTTACGAGGTTTAAAATGAGAACATGGGTGTAGTTTTACTTGCACAATCTTCTTAACTCTTGTTACATGTTTTTTAAACTCACAAACTACTTAAATTTAAAGTATTAAATTAACTTATCACACTCCAATTAATTAGAAAATTACCCCACCCCCTCCCCCACTTCCAGGAAAAAAAAAAAAAAAAAAAAAGAAGAAGAAGAAAAACTTATTACTTTTTCATAACTTTAATATCTTTTCTCACCCATTTAACATTTTTGTTAATATTTACATATACACACACAGATAATGAAAAGGCCTTACTTTCTGTTAAGATATAAATTAGATCTTACGTTATAAAAATAAAAAAAAAATATTAAAAAAAAAAAAAGAAAAGAAGAAGAAGAAGAAGAAGAAGAAGAAAGTAAAAAGCTACCTATGTTTATATATGCAATGATATCTTATACATATTTGCATTATGTTGTATTATATTATATAAATCTATTTTTTTTATTTATGTATAAAGACAATGCAGACGCAAAATAGATACTACGGTTTTTATAAATATTTAGTAGCCTAATATGTAATGGCCTACAACCCCTTTTATTGGCTTTCTATGAATAATATATACACTGGTAGCTGTGCGAGTACTATAAAAGATTACGAGCAGAATACTTGAGTTTATTAAAAAACGTACATTTTCTTTGTCTCCTCGGTATCTTTATTCCTTGTAAACATGAAAATATGTTCAGAAGGACACGATAAATATATACAATATACACATACACGCATAAAGATAACAAAATTTGTACCTTTGGAAGAGAGGTCCAATTTTGGAAATTGAAAATTTTCTGCAAAAAGTGTTGTTTTCTCAAGTTTTTTCATAACTCTCTCGTTTTAAAAAAGAAAAATTATTTCATTTTTAAACTTACTTTGTACAGTACATATTTGGAAAAAGAAAAGGAATCTTTTTGATTTATCCTCACAATGCACTATTCCCAGCATCATTACTTCTCATTCCAAATAACTTTTTGTTTTCAAAAAGAAAATTTTTTAGACATCTAAACACTATTATTCTTGAATAAAGAGACTTTTTTATTTAAAATAAGAAAATTTTCCTTTTCGAAAATGGATACGTACGTAGCACTCTCTCTGTATATTTATTAGCAATTAATAAGGTCAAAAAGTTGAGTCCTAGTCAACTTATTATTGCACAATTTGCTACAAATTGAAGTTCAAAGAATGTTAGAAACATCGATTTTAATCCTAATTTTTAAAAATCATGACATGTCAATTATTTTTTTTAATTCGTAGGTTTAAATGTATTATTGATGGAAACTTTTTCATTCTTTTATATGAAACTAGCTAGTTGGAGAGCATGAGATTCGTGTGTACGGAGTAAGCAAGTGAAGCGAGGGGGAAAAAAAAAACAAAAAACAAAAAACAAGAAACACAGTGGCTGCATTTTAGCTGTGGACTTTTAAATATTTTGGTTATTTCCAAACTGTTTATTTAAGACCCACAGGGACATTTGATTTTACGTTTTGATGTATTTAAATTTCTTTCATATTTTTTAAACAAAAAAAAGTTTTTCTTTCAAATTTTATTTATTTATTTAATTTTACGTCTCCCTCCCTTTTTGGGATATGCCATAACACTTCTACTAATCAACTTGAAATGCATTCATTAGTTAACTTTAGGGATGATAACGGAGCGGGACAGGACCATGGTATGCTTTCCCGTCTCCATCCCTGCCTCCAAAATCATCCTCATCTCCATCCTTACCCGCTTAAATAAAAGTGGGGCTGGGGATTCCCCATTGAAAGACTTTCTCAACCACTCCATTCCCTATTTATTATAAATATATATTTGAAAGTACAACAAAGTAAAAACAAATAATAAAGTAGAAAATGCACCATTAAGTTACTTCAAAACCAAAGACTTCGTAAACAAACCAAAGTCTAAACATACGCAAAGGAAATCTTAACCACATAGCTATTAAAGATCTCATCAAAACATAATAAAATCCAAAAACTAAACCTTTATAAAATACTTAAGCTAAAAAAGCTCAAAACCATAAAAAACAAACATAAAATTCTCCTTCTTTGTCTATTCTTCATATTCTCAATTTTTAATTTTATGGATGCACACACTTTTACAAATAGTTTTCATAATATATTATATATTTATAAACAAATGAAATCACATACACATATATATCGGAACTAGAATAGAACGAGGAGTGATTTTCCCGCCCCTGCCCTGCTAATCTTCAGGGATGAGATTTTCATCTCCATCCCGAATTTTGGCCCTCATCCTCATCCTGTTCGGGGTTGATTTCCGAGGGGAATATTACCATTCCTAGTGAAATCTTTAGAGGAAAAAAAAATAAAAACAAAAACAAAAACAAAATAAAGGACAAGTTTGTGATGTTCTTTAAAAGGTAAATTCTCATTTAAGGATGCCAAAACTCTTGTTTCTTAGTCCAAACTAGTAATTGATCAAAGAGAATCGAGAACATTTAAAATAAATAAAAATATGTTTTCAATAAGTTAATGGTATGAAAGTGTTTCTAATTTTAATTTGTTTTGGTAGAAGAAAGTGTTCCTAATTTAATATTCGAATAACATTGTATCTTACATGTGGATGATTTTAACCTAAGGTAGTAGCTTAGCTTTCTAAGGTAAGGGCCATTTAGAGGACTTTTAAAGAAAGCATTTTGTTATTGGTACTTTTAGAGTTGAAATAAGTTTTGAAAATATGAATTTAGTGTAAAAACTTTTAGAAAAAAAAAATTATTTTCGATTTTTGTATTTAATGAAAGGATAATTAAAAACAATAGACGTAATATGCGTGTTTTGTTGATTTTTATAAAAAAAAAAAATTACGAAATAATAAATTTTCGAAAACCCAAAAGTTCTCCGAAACATCATTTGCAAACCAGATGGCGCCGTCTAAAAAAGTATCCCAGATGGGATCTAACTCTTTAACCGTCTATGCATTGATGAAGTGGTTAGGATAACATTTTTTTAAAAAAAATTTCTTTATTCCTTCAGTGTGGACATTGGAAATTCGGGAGAAACCCACATTCAAAAGATATTATTTATTTTCTATATTTTCTTTTTGGTTCTTTCGATGAAGTGTGGACACCAAAGCTCACAAGATTCCCCTTTTGATCCAAGTCAAAATTTGTACGAAACTTGTACCTATGTTAACTTTTTATCCACGTCATTTGGCTTGACATGTGCAGCTATCTTAGATCTCGTGATTAACAACGAGAATGAATCACCGACGTGATGACATGATGAAGATTTCACTTTATCAGCTCCATTATTTGTGTCATGACATGCTCAATGTTGAAAAACTATGTACAACATGTTCTTGAAGCCTTTGGAGTCTATGACTTCAAGCCGTTGAAAATCTAGTATCGGGATCTTTGTCGTCACACTTGTGGTTTCAATAAACTTTAATAATAATATAGGACAACAAATGCGGGTACACTATTACTATTGATACTGTTTTATATCTATTAAAGAAGAACTAGTAGCAAGAATGGAATGAACCGAATGACACTTCTAAAAGATAGTTTAAAATAAAAGATATGAGACTTCTACAAACACTGATTGAAACTGAAATTTTTGATCTGGACCTACGGACCAAAATGTCAATTAGAACACTGAGATGGGAACTCTAAAAACAAAAACAACTTTAAACAGAAAAAACACTAGTCTTGCTAGAAACTGTTGTAACAATTTTTTTATTTTTATTTTTATTTTTATTTTTTTTGAAAAACACACTTTTTATTTAATTTTTGACCAGTTTGAGAAATTGACAATTAAAAACGAGCAAATCACGGCAACCAATAAAAGTCTCATGTGGGCTCCAACACCCACATTAACCACTTTGTAGAAATAAAAAAATAAAAAATAAAAAAAAGAGACAAATAAGGAAAACAGATACAAACAGACACATACCACGGCGAATTTGGTGGAACCATTAACATGGTTCATGGGCTTCTTTCTTATTTTCTCGACTTTCCAAATTCCAATTTTAATAATTTTTTATATTTTTAAAAAAGTAAATAATAGTTTGAAAAAATAATTAAAATAAATAAGGGTTTTTAAAATATTTAAAATAAATAATATTAAATAATAAATTTATCAGATAAATGATTTATTTAAGTTTTATTATTTATAAATATGTTGTTTACCTATAAATTTACTATTTATCTAATAAAATTTTCATTTACCTAATAAATTTACTATTTTTTTCATAGTTTTTGAAACTTTACTAATTATTTTAAATATTTTCATAAAACTACTATTTAATATAATTTCCCTTTTCTTATTTTTCTTTTCAAATCTTTCCAATTTTGTTATATAATCATGATGGCATAAAATAATGATTTACGACGTCTTGGATGCTACACGAAATTCATAAATTATACTCCACTAGACTAGACTACTTTAATCCTTCTTCTTCCTCTATATATGAGTCAAAAGTGTATGTTTATAATTATTATAAAAAAAATGTATATAATTATGTATTGTACTCCACTATACTACTTTAATCCTTTTTCTTCCTCTATAAATGAGTCAAGTCTATCTACTACTTTCCTCACAAAGTAAACACAAAAACATGGCTTTGTTTCTCTTTCTCTGCTTTGTTTCCATTTCCTCTCTCTGCAGCAACTTTGGCTCTGCTTCTGCAGCTGGTAGAGTTGCTAAGGTTCCCTATCTTGACGGTGAGTAGTTTATCACTTTTTGTTTTTTTGTTTTTTTTTTTCTCTCTTTCTTTCTCTTTTGGTACTCTTTTGCATCTACATAAACGTAGGTTAAACTTATGATAGTAACTGCATTTTTATCCTATCAATATGTACTATTTTTTTTTTACTCATTATATAAGTTTTTGATGGAGTGATATATTGTCAGAAGTAGTTTTGCATCGCGTACTGTAAATTTTAAGCATGAACATTCGTAGATTAGACCATTAAAAAGTTAATCTAACGGTCAAAATACAGTAATACCTATCAATAAAATGAATGTATAGTTACTATGATAAACTTATGTATAGGAAGTGATTTTTACTCTTGCAACATAAAGCTTATGCCAACTGTGTGTAGTTAGTGATATTTTCCATGGCCCAAACAACTATACATTTCTAGCATAACTGCTCCATAGACATGATTATTCACTTAAATCCTTGCTCAATATGTTCTTTTAAGTTGGTCCTACAAAAAGATATAAAAGTAAATTTGAGGCCCTAACCATTTTTATTTTTATTTTTTCCGTTTCTTTTACTTAAGCTCTTCTACCAAACGGAGACTTTGAAGAAGAACCCAAGTCCTCAAATCTCAAGAAAACAGTCATCATAGGCAAACACTCACTCCCCAAATGGGAGATCAACGGCTTGGTGGAGTACGTCTCGGGCGGGCCCCAGCCAGGTGGCTTCTACTTAGCCGTGCCACGTGGTGAGCACGCGGTGAGGCTCGGAAACGAGGCCTCGGTCTCCCAAAACGTCGTCGTTAAGCCGGGGTCGGTCTATTCACTAACATTTGGGGCCACAAGAACTTGTGCACAGGACGAGGTGCTGAAGATCTCAGCCGGTAGCCAGTCATCAGACCTTTCTATTCAGACACTCTACAGCAGCGACGGTGGAGATTGCTATGCCTACACTTTCAAGGCAGAGTCCAAGATTGTTAAGATCACGTTTCACAATCCTGGGATTCAGGAGAACCCGTCTTGTGGGCCCCTCTTGGATCACATTGCCATCAAGGAAATGTGGCCTCTTAGGTACACCAGAGGTTTGTATGATTTTCTAAATGATTTTTTGAATTATTTTTCAATTTTTACCTTTCTTCGTTATTGGATGGAGTTCATGTCATGCGTTCTAAATTTTTAACATAAATACTTATATATAATCACTAAAAGTCAATTCAACAATTAATATAACCATTTCTATCAGTGAAAAAAATACATTTTTTACTATACAAGTTTTCCTTTTTTTACCATATCTTGAGATCTTTTTGTCTAATACTAAAAGCATCCTCAGTCTAAAAAGATAAAGAAGAGCCACTCAAAAAAGTACCTATGAAAAATTTGCACTTGTATTTTCTTTGCTGGACCTGCATGGTCCTAGACAAGCTCTAATTATGCGATATTCATGTTACATGATTAAATAAGAAAAATTTTCATTTTGAAAGTGAATATGTGATTAAAAAAAAAAAAGGTTAAGTTAAAGATAATCTTTGTTTTATTGTGCCGCTATGCAGGTAACCTAGTGAAAAACAGTGGCTTCGAAATCGGTCCACATGTGTTCAAGAACTTCTCGACGGGAATCCTCCTTCCACCGAAGATCCAAGACCTAATTTCACCACTGCCCGGGTGGATCATCGAGTCTCTCAAGCCAGTGAAGTACATCGATAGAAAGCACTTCTCGGTCCCCTCAGGATTTGCCGCCATTGAATTCATTGCGGGGAGGGAAAGTGCCATTGCACAAATCATTAGAACCGTCCCCAACAAGTACTACAACCTTACCTTTACCATTGGAGACGCGAAAAACGGTTGCCATGGATCTATGGTGGTTGAAGCTTTCGCCGCCAAGGAGACCCTCAAAGTCCCCCTTGACTCTCAAGGGAAAGGTGGATTCGTGACTGCAAGTCTCAAGTTCCAAGCAACTTCCTATAGAACAAGGTTAACGTTTTTTAGTGCAAACTATCACACCAAAATTCATGATTTTGGGCACATGTGTGGGCCTGTCTTGGACAATGTTGTGGTTTTCCCTATCTCTTAGTCCTTTTTCTTTATCTCTCTCTCTCTCTCTCTCACTCTCCTTTGTTTTTGTTTTTGTTTTTATCTTTTTCTTTGGGATGCAAAACTAGCTTGATATTTTGGGAACTTTGTTGTGTCTTTGGAGTAACTTTAAATCTATAGTTTGTAACGGGAAATGAGTGTCTAGACCTTTCCAAAAAGGAAGGTTCATGTGGGTCACATTTAGGAATATTAGTTTGAAAGCATGTGCATTAATCCAAATTTATAAATATGTGGTTCAAAAGGTGAAGAAAAAAGAGGGGAGTACAAATTAAAAATGAAAGAAGTAAAAAAAAAAAAAAAATCAGACTGAAAAAAGAAAAAACTGAAAAAGGACCAAAATGGAAAAAGAAAATTTATACCTAAAAGCAAAAAACAATAAAAGGAGAACTCCAAAATAAATATCGAGCAAATTAAATGCCAAAAAAAAAAAAAGAAAGACCTAAAAAGTAAATAAGAAATAAATGGAGGACTAAAAAGTAAATAAGTAATAAATGGAGGACTAAAAACAAAATCAAAATGTAAACAGTGCCACATGAACAGTTCCTTCAACAAGGACGAAAAGTACTGTGAACAGTAAAATTTTTAAGCTTTCGCATGTTGTATGGATTTTGAGTAAAGTGTAATTTCAGACAATCATCTTTAGTTTATTGTGACATCTAAAACTCCATTTAGTGAAATAGTTTGAGTTGAAATTTTTAAATTTGAGTTAGTTTACTTTTTAAAAACTAGTTATAATTTTTGTTGACTTTTCAAAAAAAAAATAAAAACTGATATGAAAAATGTGAGTTTAAGATATAATATCAAACGGGTCCCTTAAAAATGCTAGTTTGACTGCTCAAAAAATATTTAAAGTTATTGAGATATGAATCTTATTACAATATTGGGAGAGACTGTGGTAGAGTCTCTTCCAATGACTCTATCGGTAGAGCTCTTTTTTTAACCGTTAGATTTAATCGAACGGTTGATACATCATAGGTGTACCATTGTTATCATAGACCTTACCTCATA
>JAFMPE010028884.1:0-31108 GCA_024759925.1 Ficus religiosa | reverse complement strand
GGCCTTTAAGCATGTTAATTGTGATGAACCAAGGAGTAAAAAATTCGTCAAAAAGCACGCTTAACACAAGTGATATCAAGCTAGATATGCAACAAAGATGAAATGCTATAACATCTTCAAGCAAAAGAAGCGCATTAAGAAACACAACTGACAAGGCAAACTATTAAGAGAAAGGGGGGGCAAAGGGGGAAACAAAAGACTCAGTGTGTCAATCATTCCAGTAACAAGAGAAGAATATTGCCTAAAAATCTCAAAATAACACCCCGAAATCAGAAAATGAGCGGCTTCTCCTTTTAAAAACATATAGAGGAGAAATTCAGCCCTAGCTTTTTTATGCAGCAAACTACGCTCACTGCTGTTCATCGTTAGGCTTAGAGGCTTCTTTAATTTCATCAGCCCCATCATCCTGTTGATCGAAAACAATTACTTGAATCAATACCAACTTGGGTTTCAAAGAAATACAGATAAACAAGGATGGTTAAATCTAGTACCTGCATGTCAGATGTCCAGAGAGTGAGGTTGTCACGAAGAAGTTGCATGATCAAAGTGCTGTCCTTGTATGACTCCTCGCCCAGGGTGTCCAACTCAGCAATCGCTTCGTCAAACGCCTGAATGATTTAGCATCACAAGAGGTAAGATATAAATCTCAGTTACCTCATAAACAGATCAAAGTTGGACAAGGCGAGATTGGCTCAGACTAATGAAGCTAAATCAAACAGACATTTTTATTTTCTTTCTCATCTACCAAATCAAATGAAATGGCTGAACTAAGATAAGAAAGTAATGAACATATAATCCTCGTTTCAGTACCTGTTTAGCAAGGTTGCAGGCACGGTCGGGAGAGTTCAGAATCTCGTAGTAGAACACGGAGAAGTTCAGAGCCAATCCAAGGCGGATTGGATGTGTGGGTGCCAGTTCAGTATTGGCAATATCCTGCAGATCCAAAATGGATAAGCCACCATGAAGTAGAACTAAAAAGATACAATATTTAAAATGACACCATAAATAAGTGAAGTCCAGCTGAATCTTTAATGCTTTTATCTTGTTTTACAAACAAAAGAGATTTCGCACAGCATATATAAATGTATTATCACTGACCTTTAAAACCAGCAAATAGTTTGATGTTCTTCAGCAAATGATGTTACTATGGGAGATAATAACTTATTATACACAAATATGAGACATTTAAAAAGAGAAAAAAAAATATATATCAAAAGATCCGCATTTTTCTGCAGAGAACGATAGAGAGCCAAAAGCCAATTAAGAACGGGCGCAAAATCAAGCTTCATAGACCAACTTTTTGACCTCAGTCCTAACAGATCTGCACCGTGAACTAAAAACCAGATCGGAAAACGAGCGAGTTGACAAATCGGAAACACCAAATCACAAATCTGAGGGCAGCAAAACAGCAGATGGAGACAGAAATCAAGGGGAAAATCAGAGGAGGAGAGAGGTACCTACCTGAGCAGATTTGTAAGCGGAGAGAGTGCTCTCGGCGGCCTCCTTGCGCTCGGATCCGGTCTTGAACTCAGCGAGGTAGCGGTGGTAATCGCCCTTCATCTTGAGGTAAAAGACCTTGGAGTCGCCGGAGGAGGCGGAGGGGATGAGACGGGAGTCGAGGAGCTTCAGGATGCCGTCGCAGATGTTGGAGAGCTCGGTCTCGATCTTGGATCGGTAGTCGCGGATGACGGAGACGTGGTCCTCGTTGCCGCGGCTCTCCTCCTTCTGCTCGATGGAGGAGATAATCCGCCACGAGGCACGCCGGGCTCCGATCACGTTCTTGTAGGCGACAGAGAGGAGGTTCCGCTCCTCCACCGTCAGCTCCTCGTTGTCGACGGCGGCGGAGACCTTCTCCATGAACTCCACCATCTCTTCGTAGCGCTCCGCCTGCTCGGCCAGCTTCGCCATGTACACGTTATCCTCGCGAGCGGAAGCCATTGTTCTCCGAAAATGCGTGTCAGAGAGAGAAGGAGGAAGAGAGATGTAGAGAGAGAAAAGGGTTAGATCTGGGTTTGAGAGAGAGAGAGAGAGAGAGCGAGAGAGGTGGAAATTGGAAATGGGGGTTGGCTTTTTAGGAGAGCGTAGTGGAGCGGTAATTGCGTCGAGGGTACAGGAGGGATGTTTTGGGGGTGCGATGTGGGCCGTTGGATCTGTTGGCGAATTTCTTTTTCTTTTTTTTTTTTTTTTAGGAGTTGTGTTTTTTGTTTTTCCTTCTTTTTTTTTTTTTTTTAAATTTAAATTCATTTTTCGTTGTCATCTGTGTTCTGCTGGGCCGCTACAGGACAGATGGCAGCTGTCATACACAGGGTTCTGATTTGAGCAAAGCTTTTTTTTTTTTTCTTTTTTTTCCAATTTCAATTTAAACGCGAGAGCACTAATTGGGCTAGTTTCCGTGGATTCCAGCCGTTGTGGGCGTGGCCCAAAAAGACCAAAATGGGCTGTCTTGTAGGCCTTTTCACTCTGAATTTTTTTTTTCTTTTTGGAAATTGTAACCTATAGAATATTTTACTTATTCTATTTTATTTTAAATAATGTGATGCTCGTGATTTGATATATTTAAGAAAATTTATCTAAATAAAAAATATATATACAAGTAAAAATAGACCAAAAAAAAAATACGTGAAAATAAAATAAAAAAAGCGTGAAAAAAAGATTAAAAATATAAAATAACTAAAATGTTAAAGATATACCAATATAAAAAAGGACTAAAATAAAAAAAATTAGTCGAAAGAAAAAAAAAAAAGAAAAAATGAGGACCAAAAATTTCAAAAAAAAAATTTCGCAAAAAAAAAAATCAACAAAAGTACCTGAAAATAAAAAAAGAAAAAGATGCATGAAAAAATACCAAAAGATAAAATGACTAAAATATATTAAAAGTATATTGATAAAAAAAAAGGACTAAAATAAAAGTAATAAAAAAATTTGGGCCGAAAGAAAAAAAATAAAATAGAAGGACCAAAAACAAATATTCCATCTTGTATTGTATAAACTAAGGAAATATATAGCAGGTTTTTTAAAATATGATAAATTATAGCATATTTTAAATTTTCTCATTCGATGAGATAACTATTTCCAATTTTACTCTCACATACCCCCTCTCTCTCTTATTTTTCTCTATCCCACTGTATCTCTCGCCTGAACCCTAGGATGCCTGCCAGTGGACATAGCAATGGCGGTTCTCGCAATCCCAATCAACGACAAGCCTCGCCATTGGACATCACGAAGGCGATGAAGGGAGCAATGTTGAGTTTCGCAACGACGGAGGCTATAGATCTCAAAGCGATCTCGCTGGCGGCTGGAGTTGCGATCTCTCACGATGTTTCTCCAGTGACGATGTTGTAATGGCCATCACATCTCGATCGTGAGTCTAGGATTGTTGTTCTTTTTCTGGGTTTCTTGGATTTTGTAGTTTGAACTAGTGTGTGGCACCCTCCTTTGCTGGTTGGAGGATCACAGGATCTACGAATCGTGAACTTCTCCGGCATCGCTTACCCTATGGCTGCGTAGTCGCCATCAGTACCATCGTTCTCCAACGCTATTTCTGTCTTTGCCTGCAACATCATCATTTTCCGCTTAGAAATATTCTGAGGGTGTTTCTTCGTATATTTTAAAAATTATGTAAATAATTATAATATATTAAAAGAAAATATGGTTTGAAACTATATTATTTTAATTTTCAAAACAAAAAAAAATTTTCTATTCATTTTTAACACTAAATATTGGATTTACATGTAAGTATTTCCTAGTAAATATCATATTTCCTAGTAAATACCAGATTTACAAGTTTAGATACTAGGATCTACGGCTAAATTTTAATTCGAGTTAAATCATATGAAAATCAACATATAAAATTATTAAAGTTCTTGGACATCGCATATAAGAATCATAGAGCAAGCATAAACAGAAAACATAAACATAAAAGTGATAAAAGATAACAATGCCATGATTTAGAGATGTTCGCCAAAATGTCATGATATGTCCTCTTAGAGTCAAGTTTTTACTATGTATGAATGTAAGTACAAGGTTACAAGTTTCTAGGGAAAATTCGACAAAGTATCAATAAGTAAAAGGGCTTAAAGATTAAGAAGATCCTCAAATGTGAGTGGTCTTCCTTTATTCAAAGAGGGAAAGTAATGGATTCGGATTTTTAGGATAGTAGTGGGTGGTTTCCCACTATCCTGATAATTCGAAACATGCGTAAAAACGTGACCACGATTAATCATGGCTTGACAGTTATGAAAGTCGATCTTCCATCGTTCATCGTTTGCTCTAGGTGAACGTCGAATGATGAACCGGGCACCATTTGTAATGGACAATAATTGGGCACGCATTGGGCCATCGAATGTCATCCTTTGTCGTTCATCATGTAAGCCAGATGTCGAGTTGATCAAAAGACTTTAGGAGGTCAATGAGACCAATATCAAGTGATCGATGGACCATTGTTCGATGTTCGTAGGCCCCTCATGTGGAGTATTGAAAGCTGGACATTGAACAATTAAACATCAACGTTCGATACTTGTCAAATAAAGCCAATTGTAGAGTCAAATGTAACACATGTCGAGTGGTCAATGGACACATATCGAGTAGTCGATGGACCATAGTTCGACGTTCGTCGGTCTTTTCATGTAAGGATGAAGAATTGGATGTAAGGCCAGTATCAAGTTTGGTTAGCATCCAGGCTAATGAACGATTAATAGATCATGGTTTGACGTCCGTTGACTATGAGTCGAGTAAAAGACGAAATTAATCGACTCACTTGGAAACATGGAACCGACGTTGAATAATTGATAAATCATGCTTCAACGTTCGTCAAAGCATCGGATAATGGAGTCAACGAACTCGGAAAACCCAAGTCCAAAGGTCAATGGATCACGGTTCGATGTTCATTGCTCGTTGATTCATCAGTCATCGTGACTTGGGCATTATGCAATGGGGAGACGAAGTCTGATCCTAAAACAAGTAAGCCTTTCCTAGTAAATACTGGATTTACAAGTAAGGATTTACTTGGTATTTCTAAGTAAATACCATATTCACAAGTAAGTATTTCCTAGTAAATATCAGATTTACATTAAATATTTATTAGTAAATACCATATTTATAAGTAAATATATACTAGTAAATATTGGAAATACAAGTAAATACCGAATTTACCATTAAATATTTTCCAAATATTTAATAGTGAATACAAGAGTCACAAGTATTTCCCAATAAATAACGGATTTTTAAGTAAATACTGGATTTATATTAAATATCTAGTAATAAATACCATAATTACAAGTAAATATTTACTGATAAGTACCAAATTTACAAGTAAACACTGAATTTATTATTAAACATTTAATAGTAAATACCATATTTAAAAGTAAGTATTTATTATTAAATACAAGATTTACCGGTAAATATCAAATTTACCGTTAAATATCTATTAGTAAAAACTAGATTTATAAGTAAGTATTTTCCAGTAAATATCAATAATTATTACCCGATAAATATTGGATTTCCATTAAAATACTGGATTTACATGCAAATGCCGGATTTATTTAAGGAGGTAAATAAATATATGTTTTTAGGTTGTCGAACATATTATCAATCAAACATTTTTTAGTTTTTGTTTTTCTGATTATTTTCATTTTTTGTTTTTTGTTTTTAATTTGAAAATTATATTTTATCCAACTTATATAAAAAAACATTTTTTTTAAATTAAATTAACACCAATCCGAGATTATTCAAAATCCTAAATCTACCCCAACCCAAACCCAGACACCTACAGCGGAGGCCAACGCCGAAGGGGACAAAGCTTGCGAGGTCCATGATTGCGATCGGCAAGCGTTGTCACAAGAGAAGAAGACAAGCTCGAGGCGCCGGCGTCAGTTAAATCATGATTCCTTTCATTGCATGAGGTCGTGAATTGTGATCGGACCAGTTTCTGCTGTTGGGGACGAAGCCGAAAGAACCGTCACCGGAGAAAACGAGTAGGCAAGGTAGGTCCAAAGATCTAGTTGTGCGGCTGATAGGTTGATGATGGCAAAGATAGCGCCGTCGACGACGATGGTGACTTTTGGCAGATTCGACCTTCAGGGGAGGGGACAGTTGTGGGGACATTTTGGGGTCTTTAATTTTTTATATTTTAAAGATATGCTATTATTTTTTACCTCCTAAAATATATGCTATAATTTTATTTCCATCTTTTAAAAAATGTTATTTCCCTCTTTCTTTATTTTTTTTCCCGATTCTTCACTATCACCAGTGGGGATGGAATATCAGAAATAATTAAAAACCTTTTTTTTTTTTTTAATTTGTAGGTAAGTGATATTTTTTAAAGAAGATTTTTAATAAATGACTGAAATTTTATAAAATTAAAAAAAATTCATTTTTGAAAAAATATCAATCAATTAGTCCAATTACTCGTATGTTTACTTAATGATTGATTAAATATTAATATTTATTTTTTACTGATTGATTATAATTAATCATTAATTAAAGAGTCATTTATTTAAACAATTATTTAATATCTGTCCATTCATCAAGTTGAGAAGTCATGTCAAACCTTTTGCATTTGTTGAAATTTTCTTTTTATTTTTTTGTTGTATGGGAATTATTTGTATGGTGAATGAGTTTGAGTTGAAATTTTTAAGTTTTAACAGTAAATTTTATTGAATTTTCAGAAAAGACAAAAAATTTTTTGGTAAAAAGACAAAAATTTTTTAAGAAAAAAATAAAAAAAAGTTTGAAAATTATGATTTGAGTTATAACATCAAACTCCCCCCAACTCCCCCCACAACATAACATGGCTTCGTTTGGTAAAACGAGTTAAGTTGAAATTTTTAAGTTTGAGTTGGTTCACTTTTAAAAAACTAGTTATAATTTTTGTTGACTTTTTAGAAAAAGATAAAAACTGAGATGAAAAAATACAATTTAGATTGAGTTGAATTCACTCACCAAACAAAGCCCATAACATAAGGAAACTTTATTCAACCAAAAAAAAAAAAAAAAACATGAGGAAACTTTAATATGGCTCATAGGGATTCAGAAACGGAGCGTGTGAAGTAAACACCCACCTCTTCTCTCTCTCTCTCTCTCTCTCTCTCTCTCTCCTTCTTTTCTTTTCTTTTCTTTTTTTTTTTTTTTTGGGGGGGGGGGGGGGTGGGGTTTGGGTGCGCGTGTGGTTTCACTTTGCGCCATGAAAAGTGTGCGTGGAACTGTGGATGATTTTGTGGTCTGGAACCAAGTCAAAGTTCCACTATACATTATTTTTCCATTTTATGTTCTACCACGACCTTTATATGCTAATTTTTTTTTATATAAAACAAATATCTCTTATTTGTGGGATACAGTTAAAAAAAAATTGTGGCAACAGACTTCTTGAAATCAGGGAGTCAGTGCCACTGGTTTTCAAAACTTAAAAACAATCAGAAATGGGATCTCAAAAGAGTCTCTGTGCACTATTTGCCAAATTTATTTTTTTTAGATGAGGAATTGGTAAACCCACGAGAGACATGTTCATACTGCACATACCCCATTATCTACGGCAACTAGCAAGTAATTCCAACGACTTCAAATTCAAATTATCATTATTTTGGTAACCAAAATTCCTAGGAATTCCTTTTCCTTTTCCTTTTGCACTCTGATGTTGTCACGACACCTGGAATTACAGACTCATGGACCCACCTGCGTTACAGCTTTCCACTTTGAGTTGGTCATAATAATTAATTATAAAAATAAATAAAATTAATTATAAGATTAAATAAATGCTTGACTTGGAGAAGATCACCAACCATTTTCTTTAGTTCAGAGATTATCTACTAATCAGGAAGAAAGAGATAAAAGACAATTTATCAGTCAGAAATATTACGATTAAGCTTTGTATATATAAATTGAGATAATACAATTAATGTCTGGATCCTGTTAATAACAATTATAAAGTTCAAGTTTAGGATAATTCTCTCTACATAACCTATATTATCTTTCCTTGACATGGATGATGGATTATTATCTAAATTTTTTTACATAGTTCTAGATAGGGTTTTTTTCTTTTCTTTTTTTTTTTTTTTAATGAGCAATACCATGAGTTAAATCCTGCCATCTCACAAAATGATGGATCTGAGCTTGTGGGACTCACATGAGAGTTGAGACTCACACAATGTGAGTAACCGGATTTGAATATTTTTTTTTCTTTTTCTCTCTTTTTTTATTTATTTTTTCCTTCCAAGCAAACAAAAGTTCGCAACAAATAAATTCTACGTTCTTTGTTTTTTTAATAATTTTGCTAAAGATGAGAAATTATAACCAGTTTCACTTTTTAGTCTTTGCGATGATTCTCCGCCCATAGTTAATCCTTACTGTAGGACATATTTAACGTTGTATATACGTGGTTTTACATCAATCAAGGATTTGGCTTGACTTGGGAAATAAATCTAGAAACCTTAACCGTTAATAAAACATAAGAGATGCCCACTGTTTGGTTGACAATTTTCTATCCGCTAAAAGCTCTAAATTTATCTTTGCGTCTCTCTCATTAGACATGGACGGTACAATGGAGAAAAGCAAGATACAGGCGTTGTATGAAGCTTGCAGGGTGATTTTCTCTCAACAAGATCTCCCAAGTTTCCAACAGATCCAATGGCTCAAAAACATCCTCGGTACATAATTTCTCTTGTTGTCTTAAAATCTCCTGTATTTTTAGATATTCTCAAATGTTGTTGTTGTTTTTTTTTTTTTTTAAAAGAAAAATACATAGCTCAGAATTGAATTAATCCTCGATTGTCGCTTAGGTGTGTTCGAAGCCAAAGATGTTGGGATTGATGAGTTTCGAATATCATGTGGATCTCCATCTGCAAGCCCAAATGAGAATAAGGGGATGATCTGTGGACAAGACGTTTCTGAAATGACTTATATTCATATTCATGAATGTCGCCATTTCTCGGTGAGTAGCAATTTTCTTTTGCTTTAAGCTCACGAATTTCGGCCTTGCGCGGCTCAACAAATTAGCTAAAATGTGAGAATGACAAGAATTCATGTTGTATGAGCAGATCGGTGTGTTTTGTTTCCCTGCCGGAGGGACACTTCCCTTTCATGATCACCCGGGGATGACGGTTCTCAGCAAACTCCTCTATGGTTCGGTCTACGTCAAAGCTTATGATTGGGTTCTGAAAGTGGACAGTCCATCCACCTCCAAAACAAGTAAGAACTACACAAACTTTCCGTAATTCTTAACAAAAAAAAAAAATTTATTGACAATCGACCCATCAAACTCCAAAATCCATTGCATCACGTGTCAAAAACCGAATGTGATCAAAACAAAATACATTGTTTTTAATAATTTTGTGGACGCGGGTGAAGTGGGATTGGCAGGCTGTGTGAGAGACGAGATTCTGAAGGCGCCTTGCGAGACAAGCGTCCTGTACCCAACAAGTGGAGGAAACATTCATTCTTTCACCGCATTAACGCCTTGCGCGATCTTGGATGTTCTGACGCCACCCTACTCCGATGAGCTTGGAAGGCCTTCCACTTACTTCTCAGAACTCCCCATCTCTTCTCTTCCCGGTAATACTACAGACAACAAAACGAATGCTTAGTTTCGCTTCGTTTGCCTTTTTTACAGCTTAAGTTATGTAATTACTCGTTTGGTTTTTGTCTAATCTGTTGATCAGGTTATGTCGTGCTTGAGGAAAGAGACTTGCCTGAGGACCTTGTGGTTATTGGAGCTCCTTATCTGGGTCCTCAAATTTTTGCGGGCCGTGATTTTTGTTAACTTTACTGCATATACTCTCTCTCTCTTGTTTGGCTAAAGATATGCTCTCTCTTGATTGTATATATGAAGAACTATGTGATGTGTATGCATTTGGTGCAATCATGAATGATAAATCCTACTTCACAAGAGTACATATACCATAACACGACTTGGGAAATTTGTCTAAAAGAACAGTGCCATTCAATAAAACCAAGTTGCATCTTGAAAATACACAGAAAAAATGAGTTGTGCATAGATTACAGACAATCACAATATCACTCGTGATGAAACATGATCAATTGCTTCAACCAAAAAAAAAAAAAAAAAAAGCATGGTCGATTGAGATCGATCGTGCTCAGCATCGCTAACTAAAATTGCAAACACAATCGATTGGTGCCTCGATTGGTGCCTCTTTATATATGTATATAAATAGTGTGACCTTGTTGGGCTAGCTCAGCATACAAGATAAGAGGGGTTTGCATAAAAGCTTTTAAATTCAAAATCTACAAGTGTTTCAATTTTTTTAATGAGTGTCATAGAATCTATACAGTTGTTGTGGAAAATTGTAAGTGAACAATATCGTAAACAAACAGTAAAATGATAAGTAAAATATCATCACACGAAAACTATCGTTATCAATTATCAAAATTATATTAACTTTAACTTTATTTGAATAACTGAAAAGAGATTTTTAAATAAAAATAACAAAATAAGTAAAAAGACAAAAGACTCAAAATACTAAAAATCTAAGGTTTCGGATTTCACCGGATTGATTATATTCAAATCCTCTAATCCAATTACTCAACGTCTATTGTCTATATTGCCAGTGAATCTCTCTAATATATTCATTAATCTTTCTCAAGTATTAAAATTTATTATAATAAGCCTTATCACCCCTCGGTTTCAAACTGCTTATCATAATTCATTAACCAGAAATCATGATGCCATACAAGTTTCACAACTATCTCTAGCTTATGACAATCTCATGGTAGATTAAACAAAGACTTATTCAATTATCACTTTTTCGTCTCAAATCAAATACCAAATCATGCAAAAGTTAGTCAGAAATTCATAAGCATTAAGCATAGATTAAAACACTCAACATAGAACTGGAATTGTTGATGCCAAAAATCTTTGACACAACACTTGATGTGATCAACCTTGTATCCTCGTGTTATGCCTAGTTGCCTACAAAAGAAAAGCACCTTGGAGTAACAGGGACACCAGTGGGGTGTCTGCTAAGTGCACTCCGATGCTTAAGTCTGTAAGGGGCACTGAGGAGCAAACGAAGAACTAGAGCTTTCGCAAGGAAAATTAGTCCATACTTGAGGGAGTGAGGCACTCTTCTATTTATAAGTGTTTCCCACGAGTTCGGGTCCTTGAGTGACCTTGATGAGTCATATTTTGAGTGGTCTCCACGGGTAGACATGTTCCGAGTTTACGGATACTTGACCTCCAATTGACGGATGTCATGTGTCCTCCTATTGGGTGATGAGGGGACAAAGTGCAAGTCATTAGAACTCGTCCAAGCAGCCAGTATTGTGTCGGTTTGGTTAGGTGGTGGAGGGTGGCGCCAGAAAAGGGACAAGGACAGTTACAGTGACAGGTACTGTATGTCAAGTGTCAGGTGGTGTTAAATAGCGGGTGTGGCATGTCTTGTCACAATATGATTGTCAGCCGGTATGGGACGGTGTGACAAGATTAGCATAGGCCCACCATCCCCAAAGGGACTTTCTTGTGGTCAGGGAAGTATTGCTCGGGACAGTACCTTAGAGGCCTATGGTGATCTACTCAAGATTCTCAAAGGATAGGTAATTTGGGAATCAATAGCTCAACGGAGGTGCTAGTAGGTCAACCCGGAGACCTGAGAAAGGACTTCATATGCGGACTTCTCTGCTTTGGTTGGGTCACATAGGGTGGTCGGATCTTCTTCATTGGGTGAGCACAAAAGCCTACTGGTTCTCGTGCACCTTGTTCTTCGGTGAATAGGTGGTCTTCAGTACAGGAACAATTACATCATCAACAGGAATATAACATCAATTAATTAAAAATAAAAAACTCAAATATTTATAACCCGCTTAGATCGTATCCCTAGAAAAGAAAATTACTTCATAAATAAAAATAGAAATCGACAAACTAAAGATTTAATCATTCTCAAATTCTAAAAATAAAAAAGATAAGAAAATAAAGCAAGAAAACCCAATTTGGAGGTGTCACATGTCTCCAAAGTCTTCTCATAATTTTTCTTCTCCCTCCCTTCTTGATTCTACAAGAGGATCTATCCCTAATTTTGTACAAAAGTCAATACTGAAACCTAAAATATATTTTTTTCTTATTTTCCTTCTTTGGTTTTTGGCTTCTCTCGTAGGCAAAAGACAATGGGAACGATGCTCTAGGCTTCTATTTATAAGCCTTCAAGCCAGCCAGTTGCCACCTCAAATCCCTAGGGTTTTTTTTCCCCTTATTTTATTTTTCTTTTATTTTTTTTCCTTTTCTTTTCTCTGCTGTAGAGGCTGACGTGCAGTAGCCCTGCAAGGCCCACGAAGACAAGTGGCGTGCGATGATTGGAGATGGGATGGAGCTGGGATGCGTGGCGCTCTGGAATTCGCTAGAGTGGTGGATGCACGTGGTTGTTCAGTGAGGATGTGCATATGGGATCCGACAACATTGAGTGGTGCTGACACGGTGGCTGCCATAGGCCTGGAGTAGCATGTGGAACACACTTGTGATCTGGGCTGCAAATGAAGCTCTGACGGCCATTAGGGCGCTTGGAGTGCCTGGAGCTGCTAGTGAGTGGTGGATAATGACTTCGAAATTCCTTTTGCAATTTTTAACTTCTTTTTATCACATTTAAGATTCAAATTGCTACTTTTAACCCTCTTAACATAATTAACCTACACTTGAGATAACATAATAAATTTGGAGAAATATCAAAATAACTCTATTTTATAGAGTTATCAACAGTTAACATATATATAGGTATATATGATGAAACATAGAATCACGATACATGAAATGAGTTTTGTATAGATTATAATAACAATATTGTGATTGTTCTTAGCATCACTAACTAAAATCGCAAACCCAATTAATTAGAGCCACTTTATGCATGAATGTAAACAGTGTGACCCTGTTGGGCTAGTTCAGCTGATGAGATAAGAGGGGTTTAGATAAAACTTTTCATATGCAAAATCTATAAGTGTTTCATTTTTTTAATGAATGAGAGTGATAGAATCTATACATTTAACATATGTATACGTATACTCTCTTATTCAACATCTTACAAAACGACACTTATAACTTTTTTTTTTGTATGTTATCATAACAACCGGTTGATTTTAATTTCATACGTTTTAGTAATATTTGTCATTTTCACTCATAGTTCTAAATATTCCATGATATAAGTAAGGACGTAGACAACTAAGATAGGAGCTCAAGTACCCCGCAAACTTTTTCTCCCTTTCATTTACTTGTGTACATATATGGGTGTTTATAGATAATCTTTGTGAAAAATCTAATCCATGTATTTTAAAATTTTCCCATATAATTATTCTTTTAATAAATCTTTATGACTTAGTCATTGATTATAGGATTCTAAATAGAAATTTGGATCAACTAATAATGATAATATTATAAGATAAAATGTTACAATCTATTTGACAGTTGGATTTGAGACAAGGGCCACCAAAATAGGTGGGCGCGAGCGAGCAAGTATAAAGCACATTGTTAGGCAGGTTTGCCAACTTACCATGCACTTGCTGTGGCTGCCTACATAAGTTTGGCATGCAGCCGAATTATGCTTTTCTCTTTGCTTGTTGCTCTAATCTTTTCCCCTCGGGTTGCGAGAATTTTCGCTCCTTTTCCCACACCGCCCCACATTTCGTCACTTCCTTGACACGTATCTCCTCTCTCTCTCTCTCTCTCTCTCTCAATATCTTTCTCTCTGTAACTGCAGTCAAACTGTCAGACTTTGTGACTCTTTCCACCGTCATAGGACCAAAATTTCTCGATTAGACACGGCCCAATCCCCTCAGCCACCGACTTTTTACCTTGACTCAACTCTCTGACCTATATCTACGGAGCTGTTCTGTAGTGAGGAACAGAAAATTAAATTTTTTTTTGATTATTTTTTTTTTTGGTGTTGATTCTGTACTACCATGGAGAGATATGAGATTGTGAAAGATATCGGGTCAGGGAATTTCGGAGTGGCGAGGCTGGTCAGAGATAAGTGGACAAAAGAGCTTTTTGCAGTTAAGTTCATCGAGAGAGGCCAGAAGGTCAACTTCATCTCCATACCTCTTGAATTTTGTTGTTGTTCTTCTTCTTTTTTTTTTTTTTTGGGAAATTGGAACTGAAACTGGATTTGCTGTTCTAATCTGGGTTTGGTTCGTTTATTGATTTTAATTTCTGGGTATTTCAGATTGATGAGCACGTCCAAAGGGAAATAATGAACCACAGGTCACTAAAGCATCCCAATATTGTTAGATTCAAAGAGGTCAGTAATTAATTAAGTCAACATTCTGGAACTGATTCTCTCTTTTTATGGTGATTCTGTGACGATCATACCCATGTTTCAGATGTTTTATTTTCACTTTTTGTTTGTTTGTTGACTAATAATTCTTCTAGCATATTTGTATCAGAATAATTCTCTTGTGGGGTTTTGATGTTTTTAACATGTATGCTTAAATTGTGACAAACTGGTCTACTTCCAGGTGCTCTTTTTTTTTTTTTTTTTTTTTTTTTTTTTTTTTTTTTAAGTGAGTTTTAACAATGGCCTAGCTAATTATTACAAGTGGGTCTTGCGCCAAATTTCGTGCAGGTACTGCTAACGCCGACTCATCTAGCTATTGTGATGGAGTACGCCGCTGGAGGAGAACTTTTTGAGAGAATTTGCAATGCTGGTAGATTTAGCGAGGATGAGGTAATTTGCGAAAAATCTTCAGAGAGCTATGTAGGATTAGGCATTAGAACTTATGAATGTCTCGCGAAAAAATTCTTTAAGCACTTGCAAATGTTGTTCTTTTGTCACCAGGCCAGGTTTTTCTTTCAGCAACTAATATCAGGAGTCAGTTATTGTCATTCAATGGTAGGAATTTGTACTTCCTCTTTTGGTTATTGTCGTCTTACTTGCCTTATGAGCTATAGTCGTGTTTGATTATGATAAGGAGTTATTTGTTGCAGCAAATTTGTCATAGAGATCTTAAGCTTGAAAACACTCTCTTAGACGGTAGCACAGCTCCTCGTGTGAAGATATGCGATTTTGGATACTCAAAGGTAACTTAAAAATAGTTACAGAAGAGCATATTAGGTTTTCAAGCTATGGAAACATTTTTGAGTTCCTAATATTGGGGAAGTTGTCGTGCAGTCATCTGTGCTGCATTCTCAGCCAAAGTCTACCGTTGGAACACCAGCTTACATCGCACCCGAGGTCTTCTCCAAAAGAGAATATGATGGGAAGGTAAGTTTAACTTTTAGCTCTCTTTATCTTTGTTTTAGTTTCTTGTTGCTTCAAAGCATGCCACTACTTATGAGGCTGAAAATTATAGATTGCAGATGTTTGGTCTTGTGGTGTCACCTTATATGTGATGTTAGTCGGAGCTTATCCATTTGAGGATCCCAAGGATCCAAGAAACTTCAAAGAAACAATCGGGGTAAGTAATTCTGCGAGCTTCTTTACCCTTTCCACCATCTCTATTGATAACTCAAACTAAAATGAGTCGTTCATCTACATGGATTAGATCTTTGCCTCTTTCCTTTAGACTTGTAGCTAAGATTTTGTTTCGTGTGTGGCAGCGGATACTCAGTGTTCAGTACTCGATCCCAGATTATGTCCACGTTTCCCTGGAATGCAAACATCTTCTATCCAACATTTTTGTGGCTAATCCAGGAAAGGTAAGCTTCTTGAAATCATTTCTCTTTACATCGGTGCAAATGTGGAAATGCTCATTTTTGTTTTACGATGTTACATTTGTTGTATCTCTGCAGAGAATAACAATCCCAGAGATCAAAAACCATCCGTGGTTCTTGAGGAACTTGCCAATAGAACTAATGGAAGGAGGAAGCTACCAGAGCAACGACGTGAATAATCCATCGCAGAGCCTCGAAGAAGCGTTGTCCATAATACAAGAGGCAAGGCAGCCTCTCGAGGTGCCCAAGCTCGGTGGGAGTTTCATCGGAGGCAGTATGGAGCTGGATGATTTGGACATTGATGCAGATGTTGAAGACATAGGAACAAGTGGTGATTTTGTTTGCCCACTATGATTGTACTTTTGTACGTATCTTTTGTACATTCATTCATTTGATTGTGATCACAGATTCTCACTTTGTTTTGCTGGGGAGTGGTGGAATTCCCTTTCTCCTACGTTTCCTTTTTTCTTTTTCTTTTTCTTTTAATTGTCGCTTATGATTGGTGACTCTTCTTTGTGTGTTACTTTTTTGCATACTCTATTTGTCATCAAAATCTTGCACCTTTTTGAGTCAATTATTTCATTGTGGGTATATATGTTCTAAAATGTAAGAGTATATTACTAGGTAGTGCGCAACGTCCATCCTTCGAGATGTGTACGGTGACGATTTGGACACCACAGACATATCTAGAAGACTTGAGCAGTTTTTTTTAGAGTACAACTGATATGTATATAAATATATATATATGGTATTTATATGGTCGTCTAACTCTTTGTTGTGTTAATATATCGAAGTTTGCTTTTAGAAAAAGTGTCAAACTTGGGACTCCAACCTTGACGTGCCAACAGCATGTGGAAGGGTAACGGTGATGAATTTTTGCCACTCATATCTTTAATCTACTTGTGGTAATCTTACCTACTTTCGTTAATCACTAGTGTGCTTTTGTGTAGTTTCTTGTTTGATTTGCAGCTTTTTTTGCGTCAATGGAAAAGATTTTAGGCAAGCAAAAATCGATGTCTACAAAATTTTATTATTTTATCAATTAGAAGAGCTTAAACTAAGAGATGTAAGTCGTTTCGAAAGAGATGGAGATTTATATATATCATGCTATCTGCATGCTAAAAAATAATATACACAAAAAGACTTTTTTTTTTTTTTTTAAGTAGGAAAAATGGATTTTACAGTTTAGTTGTTTTATGGATATTGGTATTTTTACAGGATTTTCACAGTTACATTGACCTTTTTTTTTATTTTTTATTTTTAATGTTGACGTGTATCGCGCTTTTACAATACTAAATGAGGTAAGCAACAAAAATTAAAAAAACAATGATACAGAAAGAATTAAAAAAAAAAAAAAAAGCCCCACATGTTAGGCTAAGATAACATGATTATTTATTTCTAACAAAATTAGTTTTATAAGAAGAACTAGTCATGTAACTCTTTCTTCATTTTCTTTCTTTATGTATTTCATGAACTTTATAATCCATATAATTCCATTAATCTAATTATTTATTTTCTTTGAACTTGGGATGGGGGGAATTATTTTCATAATTTGTTTATTTATTTATTTATTTTACATGGAAGGTGAGATAATTCGAACTCTACAGCTTTTAGTGAAAATTAGATCTGAAATAATTACTAGATTATACCCGTAATCATATTTATTTATTTATTTTGAACTTTGAGAATTATTTCTTTATAAGCCATATATCTATGTGTATCTACAAGCATAATAATTCATAATTAAACAAAGTAAAAGGAAGAAATAATTGAAAATAAAGGAGAAATAAGTGAAAAAACAATTTTCAGAAAAATAATTAAAGTAAGCAGGAGATTTTTAAAATATTTAAAATAAATAACAACTTTGTTAGGTAAATAATTTATTTAATTTTAAAAATATATATAATTTATCATATAAATTTTGTATTCAAATATTTTAAAGGCCCATTTGGGGGTATATCTGGGATTGAGTTTTGAAGGTTGAGTTAGAAATGTGTGTTAAGGGAGAAAACTTTTGAAAAAGTTATGTGATATAGAAAATAGAGCAAAAATTTAAAATATGTTAAAAAAAAACATATAAAATGGATTTTATCTTATTTATCTCATCAATATGAATATTTTGGCATAAAAATCATCTCATTTCAATTTGAAATGTGAAAGTTATAGACTTTTAAAGTTTAAGTTTTTTGAAAATGGAAGAGAGGGAAAGCTTGATTTAGAGTTGGGATTTTTCAATCCAGAGAGTATTTTACCATCTGGAGAGGGCGCCCCAAACGGGCCCGATAATCTTCTTATTTATTTTAATTGTTTTTCGTAAAAATGCTATTAACTACAATGGGGAAAGCACCGAAATGACACAATTTTAAAGATCATTGGACCCACGATACAAAAAATTAATACTACACTAACATGATACAAAATAAAAAAAAAAAAACGTTTTTTTTTTTTTTAAATTTCCTGGAGAACGGGCCGTTTCGTGGAACTGGGCCGTTCACGACAGTGGGTTTAAAGTCCAAGTGCAAACCCGAAAGGTGATCCAAGCCCACCGACATAGAGGCTTAAAAGCCCCCTCAACAAGTTATCCCCACTATAAAATGACGATAGAGAGAATCATCTCAAAACCCTAGAAGAAGCGAGCAGGGCGTCTTTCTGCGGATTATACCTAAGCGGAACTTCCTCCGAGCCGCCTCTGTCTCCGACCGAAGATGAAGGTATCTTTCTCTCTTTCTCTCATCGTCTCTCTGATCTCCGATGTGTATAGTTCAGAGCTTGATTTGAGCTGTCCTTTGCGAATTTTGCAGTTCAACATCGCTAACCCGACCACCGGGTGCCAGAAGAAGCTCGAGATCGATGACGATCAAAAGCTGTAAGTTTCCTCTCCAGCTTTAATCTGTATCAAGTTATTTCGACTGGTTTTCTGCTCTTATTTTTAGTTGGCCTCAATTATGAGTGAATCTATGTTATTTGCTGTTTAATCAATGGATTTTGGTTTGAATCAGTGTAATGGTTAATGTGATACATGAAATTACTTTATTTACCCTAAACAGTGGTTTTGCTTTGGTGTATATGTATTTTTGTATTTGATACATTGAATTAACTTGTATGCTATACATCTGTTTAACGAGTGCGGTATAGAATTTTTCTAGTATTACTAATTCTAGAATCTAGTTCGTTAATTTCATTTAAAATGGAAATGTGAATCCTTTTTCTTTTTTTAATTATGTTTTTTCGTATTTTTGTGGGTATTTAAGTGTCAGCAATGTTTAGGAATTCAGGGAAACTAAGATATTGGTCGGTATTGATCTGAAAGATGTTGTTCTTATATATTTGTTCTATTGATTGAATGAAATTCAGTTTCCAAGTTCTTACCTTTTTATGTTCTGGTACTCCTTTTTTGGCCTGCAGGCGAGCATTCTTTGACAAGAGAATCTCACAGGAAGTCATTGGTGACTCCCTTGGAGAGGTTTGTAGATTAACGTTTTGCTATTGATTAATTCTTAACTGGGTTTGTTGTTTGTTTGTAAAAGACTGTTGGTTTGGTGGACAGGAATTCAAGGGGTATGTTTTCAAAATCATGGGAGGTTGTGACAAGCAAGGCTTCCCAATGAAGCAGGGTGTGTTGACCCCTGGTCGTGTTCGCCTCTTGCTTCACCGAGGTTGGTAAAAGTCTCTATGTCATCATGTGTTGCCTAGCTCTAGAAAAGTTTGTTTGTATAACGCTTGGAGGAAAATGCATTCAATTTTATTTTATTTTTATGGGCAGGAACCCCTTGCTTCCGTGGCTATGGCAGGCGCAATGGAGAGCGGAGGAGGAAGTCCGTGCGAGGTTGCATTGTCAGCCAGGACCTTTCTGTTTTGAACTTGGTTATTGTGAAGAAGGGTGAGAATGATCTTCCTGGATTGACTGATACCGAGAAGCCTAGGATGAGGGGTCCCAAGAGGGCATCAAAGATCCGCAAACTGTTCAATCTCTCAAAGGAGGATGATGTCAGAAAGTACGTGAACACCTACCGCCGATCATTCACAACCAAATCTGGTGAGCTTCCCTATCATTTAGGTTTTGTATCTTTTTAGTCAACATAACAGTTATGGAAATGCAAAACGGCTAGTTAAAGAATAGCAGTGTTTAACTTTTCGAGAAGTTAAATCTATCTTGAAACACATTTTTATTCTGTTTTGAGTCTAGAAATCGAGTTGAATACATTAGGTTATGTAGTTGGGTACTTGTAATGTATTAGTGTATTGCACACTTTTGAATTGGCAACTTCTACTCATGCTTTTCCTCTTTAAAAGATGGTTTAGTGGCATGTTCCTTCTATATCAGAACTTCTTTTGGAAAATCCTGTGGAATCTTTGTTTTGCTGTTTGGTACAGGATATAAATTTAAAATGGATTGGGTCCTTACTTTGTAGTTATATTTTTAAGGTGTACATATGCAATTATATGAATTCTTATTAAGCTGTGGAGTTACTTTGTGTTTTTTGCAGGAAAGAAGGTGAGTAAAGCTCCCAAGATTCAGAGGTTGGTCACTCCGTTGACTTTGCAAAGGAAGCGTGCAAGAATTGCTGATAAGAAGAAGAGGGTCGCCAAGGCCAAGGCTGATGCAGCTGAGTACCAGAAGCTCCTTGCCACCAGATTGAAGGAGCAAAGAGAGCGTCGCAGCGAGAGTTTGGCCAAGAAGAGGTCCAGGCTCTCTGCTGCCTCCAAGCCATCTGTTGCTGCTTAGATTTTGGTTTAGAAAGATGGGTATTCTTATTTTCATTATCGTTTTCTAGTATTTTCATGTAGGGTGGTGCTCCGGAAGGTACTTTTTTGGACGCTGTTGAGTTTATTGGATTTTTTGTATCAAAATATGACACTACAATTTCCGTTTTGTTAAAAACGTATGCGAGGGTTTTGATCGATTTATCTCATATCATACGGTGAATTATGTTTGTTTTTCCTCTTTGGTATTCATTTATTTTCCTCTTATTGTAGCTTTCAAGCATGTCAACCTTTCTAGTTCATGAATGACCCTAGCCACAAGTGTTCTCAAAGTTTTTCTGCTTGGAACTACATAACAAGAGTAGTATTAGGGATATCAATTTTAATTCTAATTTTTTTAAGAAACAAATGATGTTATAGTGCTTTAAACATTTGTTAATAAAAGAACAATTTATGTCACGAAGATTGTCATTCAAGAATTAAGATAAGAATTGATGTACTTAATTATTTTCTTGTAACAATCTTCAATAACGATGATTTTACTCGAATTTTTCCTCTTTTTTTTTTGGCCGCTCTGTTGTGTGAATGTTCCTGGCAAGTTACATGGTGATTTCATGAGCGAAAAAGAAAAAAGTAATAAATTAAATTAAGAGAATCGGTGGTGAATATTGTTACATGCCCTGTGGTTTTATTCATGGCTACTTTTCCCTTCACTGGGAAAATAATTATTGGGGTGGGAAGTAGTTCCAAAATTTACAAAAATTGTAAAAGACGAGACGCTACATCCTATTGGTACAAACAATCATTTTTCCTGCCAAAGTTTCGGATAAAAAGCTGGCAAGATATCGTGTTCAGAATACTTATTGAAAATCTACACTATAAATGTTGAGAATTAATATTAAAGAAAAAAAAAAAAATCAAGGAAAGCCTTTGTAATTATTCAACTGGCCCCATACAGTTTGCTCGACAACTTCCCAGGACTCTGCTGCCTGCAGTTCGTCCCATATACTGAAGATAGCTCCCAGTATATTCTCTTCATGGACGATACAATAGCACCTAAAGAGACCAAAGCATCCAAAATGGGTGAGACATTGCACGTTACTGAATCATTGGTGACAAAAATGTCACTCCTATACCAAGTGCAAACATGGATGTAAACTCATGCAATGAGAACCCACAAGTTCGATAACATTTGCAATCGAAACAAATAAAATAAGACAATTTTTCTACTGCAACTTTTTTTTAGTCACAGCAGAACCTCATGTTTAATTTTGGTTTACTCTAACAAGGAAACTTATCATCAAACTCTGTTCTTTTTTGTCTAAAAATCATGAAGAAGTTGACAACTTAAATGAAATGCCGTACCAGTCTCATGTTACAACAGGATACTCTTAGACCTTTTTCTTCTGAATAACATGGCTTACTAAAGTCCCACACAAGAGGCAATACGGTGCATGACAAGTTGTGTTCAAAGAATCAAAATAGTGGACATTTTCTTCCAACTTGGGAAGTGGAAACACAAATCGTGCCCAAATTACAAGCTTAATTATTTATGCCTTGAACTTGAAATGTCGTAATATTTTCTTAATTCAAATTATTCCAAATTTGTTCATGTGTTGCCTATCTGATTGTCAGATGAGTTGGCAGAGACGGAATATGCAGCATTTTATGAAAAATTTTCGAATAGGCTGCATATTTAACATGTAATTCAAAGAACAAGAGTGATTAGTCAGAATTATGGAATATCGGATGCAGCAAAGTCATTACTTACATTGCATGGTATGAAAGTCGTAAAAACTTGTCACCGCCCTCCACTGACTTGTGCTGGTATAAACTTCTTACAAGGGGGAGTTTATAACTTTCTAAAAATCGCTTAAAGAGAGTGGGATCACCTCTAAATACATCCAAGTATATGGGTATCAGGTCATAAATAGGGTCACCTGCCAAAGAAAAGAGACGGACAGAGATGAGATGAATGAAAATATTTATCAAAATTACTTTCCTCTCCTTACATGTGTATATTTTTTTGGGTTCGGGACAATATCCCAAATATGTAACTTGGGTTCGGAACAATATTCCAAATATGTAACTTGGATCAAATCGAAATTTGATTTATACAACAGAAATAAGCTGAGAACTAAACTATAGCTAAAAACCCATATATTAAACTGGCGATTTGAAACAAAGTACAAACACACATAGATGCAAGCATTGAATATGAAGTAGCAAGAAAGACAGCTAGCTGCATATTTGTGCTGTATAGTAAATACTGTTTCATATTTCGACTTGTATGTGTTTGTATATTTGAGCTCTCTCTCTCTCTCTCTTTTTCAAAGGGTAGATTTCAGCGTTGATCTGACATTAAAAATCATTATCAATCATAAAAGAAAAACTAACCAAAGACTTGGTGCATATATAGAGGCAGTAAAGCTATAAATGGAGCATAGCTTTTAAAATGAAAGCACTAACCCAAAGAGAGATCACTGAAATCAAGAATGTGGCTAGGACGCCATGATTTTCCCTCTTCAGGGTCATTAGAGCCATTCTGGTAAGCATTTTCCACCAGGTCAGCATCCACGGAGGCTCCATTCAAGCAAGAATTACTGCCACAACGTTCCATGTGAATATTATCATCCATAATGTCCGAGTGTATCCAGGAGAAAAGTTTACAAACTTTGCTTGAGTCATTTTCATCCTGAACCAAACAAATTTAGAACGTCAAGAGTAATAAAAGACATCATTTTTGTGTGTGTGTGTGTGTGTTCACACGCCATTGATATTTTCCAAAAACTGACTATCTTGACGCAATTAAATACAAGGATGGATGTGGAAGAGACCTTGGGCGTGTACAGCAACTTTGCAAAATCCTCTGGGATGTATTCATCAACTTTCTCGATTAGCGTGCTAGGAATTGGATCTCCCCTGCAAAATGCAACTTGAAAACTTTAGAGGTGTCGTAATCTTACTTCTGAAATGGTTGAAGTTCTAAATTATCTTTAGCAATATGTCTGGAGAAGATTATAAACACAACTGACATAACAGAGCAAAAAGCTACAGAGATGAATATTAGTCAGTTACAAACTGATCCGTAGAACTCAGTGTCAAACCACGTATGTCAGAACACAAATGAATAATAGATATTCAAGAACTAATACAAGCACAAGCATAATCTCAACCCAAATTTTGAAGAGTCTGATTTACATGCATTTACAAACTGGTAACTACAGAAATAGTTTGCTGTTAAGTGCACAAGTGTCCCAAGGTTTTGTGTTTCTTTTTACAAAGTGAGTTAAAATTTTGGTCTAAATGAATTTCTCATTCAAAAATAGGTGGACTATGAAGATCCAACATTGAAACCCAATTGTGCCACTCAAAAGTTTGAAGGTCCAGAATGTAACTAATAGAGAATATTCAGTAACAAACGGGACAAAAATTTTTGTTATATCAATGTCCAGGAAAAAAAAAAAACCGACAACAACAACACCACTCGGAAACATTGTAGTCATAGTTTTAGGGTCCAGAAGATTCTGACACCTGTTTGGATACCTGTATATCCATCCCTATTTCGATTTCACGAAATTTTCTTAAAGAAAACGTAGTGAAATCTGATTAGCAATTTGGCATATAATCTTTTGTCTCATGGTTCCATCTACGAGAACACAAACATATATTAGCATATATTGTGACCTAGTGTCCAGGGTATATATGACCACCCAGTGTGTTTTTGTGTGTGCATGTATGAAAGTACCATGTTCTCAAGCGGCTTGAGGCATCATTTTTCTTCTTATTTAGAGTTCTGATGAAGAAGTCCCATTTAGCTGGCACGTTCAAATTATCTGGAACAGCCTCCATAAAACCATTAGTATGGCAAATATCTGATTCAGATTCAATTATATCCAATGAAATATGAGGTGGATGGGGCAGGAGATGAAGGTGACGTAGCTGCTCTCCGAGAAAAGAAGCTAACTTTAGCACATCTTCTGATTCTAGTGTGTTTCTTCTGCAAAAGAGGAAAAAGATTTACCAAATTCAAGGCCTGATTGGAGTTAGGTAACCACACACGTCTGAGATCAAAGCTATGGACTAAAAAAAGCACGAAAACTAGGATAACCTACAATTGTGCAAAAATTTTGCCCTTGCATCTTTTTGTTATGATATACGGCCATATCTTGGTGCACCCCACTGAATTTATTCGTTCAAATGTCGACATCCCAGCTTTTCTGTATTCATATTGTTGATTGTTCCATATTCCAAAAGGAAAACTATCCACTTTGTTCTTCTCTAAAAGAAAATCACACTTTGAAATCACATCAGGAATTGTGCTGCCATCCCAAGCTACAATTTTGTACGACCCATTTTCATTATAAAGTATCCCACTGCCCATAACCTCAGGAATATGATTTTGCAGAGGAGAATTGGCTTTTCTTAGAAGACTGTGAAATTCAAGCTGTAAAAAAAAAAAAATGCATTACATTAAGTCGAATGAATATAAATTCTGACTATAAACACACATACACACACCCAATAAAAGAAAGGGAAGAAAAATTATACCTCAGTGCCCAAACCATATAAAGAGGCTTCCAGTCCTTCTTCAACAAATATTTTCACTACAAAGTCGGCCACAAGATAAACCTGTTGCAGATGATTAAGACATGCCAAATTGTTAACTAGGAATTTTACTTCCCGGGTAGAGAATCATCTGTTGCTCTAACAATCACATGAAGCACTTTTATCATCCAACATCCTTCTGCTAAAAATCTAGCTAAAAATATTCCTACTTCAACTAAAGGATAACCAAAAAGCTTAGCAATGTAGAGCCAAAATGACTAGCACATAAATCTCAGATTCATCTTTGGAAAACCATCAGGAGCTTCTCTATAGATGGGAATTTATCGGACGAAGTATTTATACCATGCCCCCAAGTTCTTATAGTTCTTATAGCTTTCATTAAAAATTTGTGGGTAAATGAACTTTTTCTTTGAGAAGTTTTCTAACAAATGGCTGAAGTTTACCACAATATCCCAAATGATATCTGAGGTCATTGCACCTAAAAGAACTTTATCAAGTCTTCCCTGCACTGATTTCTCTTTATAGTTTACAAAGTTAAGACATCTGCACATACAGGAGACTCAAGTCCAATGTAGTAATAGAACACAAATGGCCATGCAGATATTGAATTTGTGATGACAGTCATTCATAGCTAACTTACAGGATTGCTACCAGTGCCAACGGGAAGCCTTTCAAATTCCGTAGGGGAAGGCAAATTGTGGAAGGCACAAATTTCTCCCACGCATTCCAATAATCTGCCTGCATCTAGTGCAAGACATGCTCCCTGTACCATCAAATTAAGATAATATTATAAGTTAAGGAAAGAAAGAACAAGAAAAGATGGCGTGATTTTTCTTTTATGCATGCAAGTTTGTGAACCATGATATGGCTTGTAATATAGCAAAATAGGAGAAAACATTGTTACTTCCTACCGCAGAATCACTACTTAGGGAAATATTTATCCCTCTCACAATTCCAAAAATAAGAGAAATTAAAACTTCCTGCTGGAGAACTGCTCCTGTAATTGTTAAGGTTTTTTATAAGAATTATGGAGGCCAATCCTTTGAAAAAGGTGCTAATTTAGTCCCACAGACAAAGAAACAAGGTGACAAAAGTGTAGGCATATAGCTCATTACAAAGACTTTGCTACATAAAAGAGGAGTACCTTCCAGATTAGATCTCTCATTCCTGGTTTCCCAACCCAAAGTCTGTATAGCCATTCTCTCATTTCCCGTTGTCCCATGCAATTGCCTGAGCTCCAAGGTGAGTTGTAGTGGTCTCTCTCTTCATCAAGAAACATGGATAAGAATTCTATATCATAAGAAAAACCATGTTTCCACAAATTATAACTCTTTGAGACAACATTTTCCGATATTCCATCTTCAAAATCCTCTCCAGTTTCAAGGGTCCTGAACCTTTTCTCTTTCCTTGACTGGTCGGAGTAACTCAAATCGTTGTTATCATATGATATGTTGTTTTTGACATCCTCAATGCTGTCTTCATCAAGCGCAAGTAATCCAGCCCGGCAAACTCCCTTATGACGATGCCCAGGTGCCATATCCAAACAGACAAATTCAAAGTTTCTAGGATTTACAAAATTCTGTGTAACAGCAATAGTTGTTTCCAAATTCAAGACACAGTGCCACCATCCACTTGGAACAAATATTGTCTCCCCAGGAAGTTGTGTACACTCAATTGGTTTATCCTCATCAGCAAGAAGGGGATAGAATTCTAACCACCACTGTTAACATACGTATGAATCCAATAAGGGTAACTCGAAAGATAAGTGAGAGAAACAAGATATATAACTAGAATATAAGAATATTATACCTGCAGTGAAGTTGGAGCCTCAATGTTGACATCACCATCTTCTTCATTTACATGAACCGTTACACCTAAAGGTACTTTCCCAGGAGGATACAATGCCCATCTGTACAGAAATAAATAGCAAAATAAATAAATAAATAAATAAATTCTTGTACCTCATTAAGAAAGATCTATGATAAATAATAATAAAGGAAAATTTCTCAGGTATTCAGTAATTAGCCTCTGGAAGAGTCTTGACCATAAAGTATCAAACTAGTAATTTGACAAGGCATAAGCTTAAAAGGAAACAGAAAAAATAAATCATGTTGAACAGGATAGAATCATTAAACAGATGGATGTTGCTCGCTGCTTCTAAGTAGATGAACTTGACCCTCACCTTTTACGACCGCATAAAAGGGTATTCCAAGCACTGGTAAGAGCTGGATCAACATGCCAAGAGGCACCAGACCTCTCTGGTCCAATAATGAGCCATCTAAATGGTGGTCGCTGATCTCTGTCTAAGATATCAAAATAGTCTTCTTGAAATAGATAAGGCACGGTGTAATCCTTCAACAATCCAGGTGCAACTTCCCCAAACTGCCCGAAAAAGAAGTTGTTCTAATATCTAACGCAGAGAGAGCAAGAACCCTGTAAAAAAAATGCATGATTGTAAAAGTACCTTGTCATCAAAAATATATAGGGGATCCTCATCGTGCTGAAGGTTCATGTACGAGACATAATCTTTGAATTTCATCAAAATTTTACGGGAACTTCTCTGAGAAATCTTAAATGATGTATCCCCATAGTTTTCCAGTAACTTCCCCGTTGTCCATGTATGCCTTGCAGGCCAAGTATCAGCCAGTCTAGTAAGCAAAACCTATTACACGGTTCGAAAATCACCGATGCGAATATCAGTTTTGGCAAAGTTTCCTATAGAAGAAAATTAGCAGTTCAAGATCTCTTTTTATAATGTTGAAAAGTAGGCAATGCCAACATTAATTTTCCAATGTTTTTGCAATTTGAGTTCATGTTCAATGAGAGAATAAAGCTTTGTGTTAGTCTAATACACTGGAAGAAAATGAAAAAAATTATTTCCACTATCTAAATTCAGTCTAATACTACACAATGTCACACACTCAAAAAGTAAATGATTATAATTTTACCGGCTTCTTCCCGTCGTACTGGCAATGGAACTCTTCCACAGAAAGATTTTCTTTTCTATCCACATTACCCTTGTCAAAATTGAATCCGTCCAGTGTGGTATAGCACCTGTATAATCTTTTATAGAGGAACCACGAGTTGAATCCTACAGGCAATGGGAGAGACAAAAAGAAAAAACTTGTCTAATTACTCTAGCAATAACTTGTAGTTAACTTTAGGAAAAGAAAAGGTTCTGAGAAAAAAACTATTAATTCTATAAATGAGATATAGATTACCATCAAAACACAACTGTTTTCTGCAAAGTTCTTCTGATTCTCCAGTCGTGTGCTCTCTGCACTCCAAAGCACACACCAAAAAAAATAAATAAAAATAAAATAAAATATTAACTCAAAAACGACGAAAAAGAAGAACAATTGAATAGTTTTTAGCCAGTGTAAATTGTTCAGAGACATACAAAAGCAATGCAGTTTTCTTCCACGAGCCCCTGTACTGAAGTGGACCGGTTATTCTGTGCAGGCACAGACTCATCCAGAGAGGTTCTTCATTGCACAGAACGTACACTACACTGCGACTTGAACAGAAATCACAGAACTTATCAGCAGAAACCTCAGCAACGCCAACAAAAACGGGAGAAAAAAAAAATCCTAAGATTTTCCAATCTGTTCTCCAATCATTTTTCTTAATCAAAAAGAGAAAATTCAGACTGAATTTCGACGCAACCAGAGAAGAAGAAGAAAATGGAAAACCGAATCGGAAGAAGCGAAAATGGTGGGAAGAGAAGAGAACCTGCTGACGCAAGAGAGGCGAGCGACGTCGCGAGGAGTGAGAAACTCAAGAATTGAGCAGATGACTTCGTCGGGAAGGACTCGGAGGTCTCCGAGAGCGTCGGGGCGGCGATCTCTGGGCTCCACCGCCGGGGCATCGGAGTTCAACATTTCCGGCAGATCTGAAGCAGCAATCGGTAATGGAATAGAAATGTCGTAAAAGGCTTGGTCTTCAAGAAATCGTTTTTTTTTTTTTTAAAAAAAAAATTTCCAAAGAAGAAATGGGTGATTTGATTCGCGGAGACAAGAAATCGACTTCACAGAAGGCAGGCTTTAGGATAGATGTATGCAACAGAGGGAGACTAAACGCTCGGGCAACACGGTTGGCGCCTCCACGACGCGGTGTTATATTTTCATAGTTTATACCGTGTTGGCGGATTGCCTACGCCATCTCCGCCGTCTTTTATTATTATTATTATTATTTTGGATAAATTATTAGATTCCTCTCTAAATTTTTCACTCTACGTAACTTTAATCATTAAACTTTTTTTCATAATTAGAATACTCAAAAACTATTAAAATATTACTATAATAATTATTTACGTTAATTTTTTTTATAGAATCTGTTAATTAGTATCATTGTTTGATTAAATTAAAAACGGATTCTGTTTAAAAATTACAAAAATGATGGTTGTAATAATATTTTAATAGTTTATGAACATTCCCTGTTTTATTTTTTCATAGCTAGAAATATCATAAACTATTAAAAGCATTGTTACAGTAATCATTTATGTTAATTTTTGAATCTAATCCGTAGTTAGCACCACTTTTTGATCAAATTACTAACACATTCTATCTATAAATTGACAGAAATGATTATTGTAACAATATTTTAAAAGTTTAGGAGCATTCCAATTGCAAAAAAAAGTTCAGAGACCAAAGTTGTACAATGTTAAAAGTTTATGGACTAAATGAGCAATTTATCCCTTTCTTTTTATTTTTTAAGAAAGTAGAAAATTTTTTCTATATTCAAACACCATCTTATTTTTAAAATAAATAGACTCTTTCTCATTTAAAATAAAAAAATTTTCCTTCTAAAAAAATAGACACGTGATTTAAACAGAACCTTAGGAAGTCCACCCGCAAAGGTGCGTCATTTATGAGGTTAAAAATATTGAAGAATGTTATTTGAATGTTATTTTAATTAAAATTTAATTAATATGATCCAAACCTTAACCAAAAAAATCTATGGGATGAGTTTAAATATGTGTTAATGTTGTGTCATATGATTTAATTTTTTTAAAAAAGAGAACAGAAGCTTTGGTTGAAAAGGAATTTGATATTGTAAAAAATTAGTATATTCGTAGCTTTTTTTTTTTTTTTTAATTGTTATACTTAATATTGTGTTTTGAGAAAACTTTGGAGTTTTCAGGACTCCTTTTTAGTGGAAAATAAGTGAAAGACAAATTTAAGTGTTTAGATACATACATTAGTATAAATTAGTTTACTTTTAATTGTTTCTATGATTATTAATTTGGATTAGTGACAAGTGTACAACTTTATATACATCACATTTATCTCAAAAATTCTGCAAGTCACGTATGTCACCGTAATGCAATTTATATTTACAACAATACTAATTTCATATTGTTCACAATACAGGATTTGTTTAATAAGCGACAATACACAATACCAACATAATAATTCTCTTCATATTATTGTAGAACAAAATAGAGTGCTTAATAGCTCACTGATCGAGCGCTCTTGCGCTGAAGATGAACTGGGCTAAGTGATTTGCCGAAGTTGTGGGATGTCAAAATGCATCGGTAGGGGAGCGTTTCACCTAGAGGGAAGCACCAGCGCAATTAGTGGTAGACGAAGCGGAAGCGAGAATGTTGATTTTAGTAATGCAAACATTGGTGAGAATTCAATGCCCCGAAAACCTAAGGGTTTCTCTGCAAGGTTCGTCCACAGAGGGTGAGTCAGGGCCTAAGATCAGGCCAAAAGGCATCGTCGATATAGACAACAGGTGAATATTCCTGTACTACCCCTGCATAATATTTATTGTTTTTAGTAGAAAATGCACGTCGTTTGCTGTTAATGGAATTAAACGACATGAAGTTTGCTTGTCCGCGACTAGTGTCGTGGAGATCACAAATAGAAAAGACGATTTCCATTGTCGTTTGTAGTCGTCTGGGTCACTAGAATACTAACAAAATACCACGTCGCTTATTAGTTTATTGTTGATAAGTAAAGAAACGACATGCATTTTTTTTCTATGACCTATTTTTGACATGTCGTTGCTTTGTAACTTTAACGGCGTCGTTTATAATGTTCTTTTGTGGCACTTTGGTCTTTTCAAGAAAGTCGTTGTTCACTGTCGTCTGCTGCTGCTGCCTCGGCAGACTGTAATATGCCCCGTGATCCTTTACGGAGTAAAATGACGAGCCAGTTTTTGTGGTGAACTTAAAACGACAAGTGCTATCCT
>JAFMPE010028883.1:575-16177 GCA_024759925.1 Ficus religiosa | reverse complement strand
CTTGTCTTATGATTAAGAATCTTCCCGTAATTTGATCCAAGCATTTTATATAATAATTAAACCAAAAATGACAATCTACTGAAGATTTCTAAATGATTTAGTACTATTTCATGTAATGCGAACATAACGGATTAATAAAGTCAAGGAGATGTGAAGACCAGATCTTGTTCTATACATTGTTCTATTGAAGATTTCTACATGATTTAGTACTATTTCAGGTAATGTGAACATATCGGATTAAAAGTCAAATGACATGTGATGACCAGATATCTTATTCTAAACATTGTTTAATAAAACATTGAATAATTAGGATAGTCACAACTCAAAAAGGACTAAAATATTATTTTGGTCTTTAGTACTTTCTTTACTTTATTTTAATTTTTTCTTGTTGAAAAACATTGTAGTGTGCAAAGTAGCCATTTCGAAGTTCAGATGCAAGATATGCTTCAAGATCATCCATCAACTTCCTTTTTTAGTTTATTATTAAAGAATATTTCCCACATTTAGTACTTGTTTTCAAGTTAACTAGCAAATATATATATATATATATATATATCTATAGGGTAGGATCACTTCAGTAGAAGGTCCCTTTGACGCAAGAAAAAATATATGCAACATAATATAAAATGAGAAACATGTAATAATAATCCGAGAAAAACGTAAAACATATGATAAACTTAAAAGATTTATAATAATATTGTAAACCATTTCTCATGTGCAGCAATAACACGAAAAACAAATATTTCACGTTTTATCGTGTATGCCGTTACTTTTTATTTTATTTTATTTTTATAGTATTACTGCGTCTTACAATCATGTGCTTTTATATGTTAAAAGCACTTTATATTATGTTAGAGAAACCTATCACCAGTTGGACCTAATTAGATATAACAAATTAAATAAAAAGCTATACATACAATTTCCCAAAAAAAAAAAAAAAAAAAAAAGCTATATATACATATCCTTGTTTCTAGCTAGCCTTACCTGGAGTTCAGTGCTTACTAAATAGTCAACAAGTGATTATTCTTCATGATGCAAGCAAAATGCGTCTGTTATAAATATGACTGATCTATATTGAGAAAAACCAAGAGGGATACCGTTGGTGGGTGCAAGAATATAATATGTTTCTACATAATAACTACATATCTTTTTTTTTTTTTTTTCCTTCTTATTCTTATAACATCTCCAATATAATATTAAATTCATGTGCTAAATTCAATTTTTAACATTTCAATATAAAATCCAATCTATAATATTGAAAATTGCCATGCTATTTTTTGATGTTAAATTTGAAAATTGATATAATTTGTCACCAAATATAACAAATGTTGAATTTTCGCATTTACTTATTATTGATTACTACCTTGATTTTTTTCATTAAATCATTATAATTTTTTCATTTTTTTTAAAAAATAATTTAGATAGTTAAACTTTATTTTAATGTTTTAAAACTTAATAATAACGATACATGAGGTAAATATATTATTAGGAATAGCATTTTACATTGAAAAACAAAGTAGAATAACATATAATTATTGTTATGCCACTTTTACACTTTTTTCGTGATAAATGTACTATTGACATATTAATATTTATATTGAAAATGATGTTGGAGTACAATATCATAGTTTTAATAATTGTTTTAAATTCTGAATTCTGAAAACAAAAATCAAGGGTAACAATCCACGGTAACATACTTTGATGAACTATTTAACATATATCACATAAATTGATATATAATCTATGACCAATACAATTGTTGTAATTGTTATTATGCCTAATTTTTACATGTTACACGTGTAAATCTTCCAAAAACTATGTCATACATATAACAACCATATGTTACAAAAGTATATGTAAAAGCATATGTTAAACGTGTAAGATCGGTCCAATAATATATTTGTCAAGAGCTTGATGAAATCATAATGGGTTTCGCCGCCGCCGCCCCCCCCCCCCCCCGGCGGTTCTTTCTCGATCTTCTTTTGGAAGTAGGTGGAAATTATCAGGGTGTCAAATTATTTCCTTTTTTAAAGGGAGGCTATTTAATTATATCTCTTTTGGTGGGGTTGGCCCTTTTTTTCATATACACACATGCAAGAAAAATGTGAAAAAATTCCAGAAAAATAAAAGAAAAGCAAAGATTAAATTATTATGCAGTTAATTAGCACTGCTTTCAATTGTACTACGACACTTTATTTTCAATTTAATTGTGGATGATATCATAAGTACCTTTGCTAAACCATCAATAATGTTTAATAATTTATGATCATCAGTAGCTATACAAGATGTAAGCCATATTATACTATTAAAGAGCAACGCTAGGGGAACACAAAAACGTCGTTATACGAATATCAATGAATTTTGGCATCTATAACGCAATATTCTAAAATATTGTTGATCGCATTTTAAGTCATTGGATAATAAATAAAAATAACTATATAAGAATATGAATTTTTTTCTAAAGCAAAAAAGAAAATTACCATTTGCCATTTGATGAAAAATTTAGGATTCGTTTGGTGTTTGAGTTGAAAATTTTTGTTGACTTTTCAGAAAAGATAAAAAAATTTTCAAAAAAAAAAACTAAAACTTTTTCAGAAAAAAATAAAAATTAATATGAAAAAATATATTTTAATTTGAGATAAGATAACTCGCCAAACAAAACCTTAAAAATTCACTAATTAAGATCATTTTTAAATGTCATATGTATATTAGTTTACGTCGCACACATGCATTTTCAAATAATAATAATAATAATATAAGCTGCGTACAATGATGCAATCAGATATCTACCCAATACTGTGGACCATTTACTCTCATTTTTTTTTTTGCAGGTATGATCGTACTTACCACGTTTGCATTAATCAGAGATCCTGACAGTCGAGACGTGATTGGTGGTGATGCTCTACTTAATGTCAGGCGCAACCATACATATATTTCGGTAGATACGTACGCATAGCAAAATATTTTTTTTAAATAAATAACATTAAAATATAAAAATTAAAAGATAAAATTTTAATAGAATTATGTGATATTTTTTAATCTTTTATTGGGGGGAAGTAGAAAAACCATAAAATTTTGAAAGGAGAATTAATTTTAGTAGAGAATAATTTTTAATTTTTAATGAGAAAAAAAATAAAAAAAGCTACAAAATTTTGAGATAGAAATTTAAAGGAAAAAAAAAAAAAAAAAAAACGATTCAACCCCCACTCGTCCCAACAAAAATCCACCGGTGCAACTGCATGTGTTCTTGTACGTCCAAGATTTATTGCCTAGACAACAACGTAAAATACTACCTGAATCAATTTTAATTTCCAATACGCAAATTATAACCTTATTGAGTTAAAAACTCGACTCCATTGCTAAATGTCCGGTTTGTATAAGAGGATAATTAATGTTGTATTAGAGTATCCCAATTAGATTAGGATCCATGATGCTATCTGTAAACTAATTTCTAGAACATCCCAAAAACTAATAAAGAGAGAGGCCATTGTAAATAGATTAAAAAAAAAAAAAACAAAGGTTCCGTTTTGCATTGAATTTCAAACCAAAATTTTCATCTGAGTTTTTGTATTTTTCTGAAAAATTTTTTTTGTCTTTTCTGAAAAACTTTTTTATCTTTTTTGAAAAGTCAATAAAAATTACTATTGAAACTTAAAATTTCAAACTCAAACTTATTCACCAAACGGACCCTAAGTTGCCGGAGAAATAAGAGGAAAAAAGTGTGAGAGAGAAATGCATTTATATATGTGAGAAGAAGAAAAAGAGAGTGGGAAAAATGGAACGTGGTATAAGGAAATAGAAGATGTGAGAAGGGGAGAGTGACAAATGCAAAATAGGTACATGGTGCTAAAATGGAGGGAGACTAAGAAAACGAGACAAGTTAGGGTTCCGGTTGTCTGATGGTTTTGTCCTGCCCCACTTGAAAGGCATGATAGGCCAAATGGTATAGCTGACGAGGCGGGGTTAAGGTTCCGCACCGCAAACTTTTTACATCGCTCGATAGAATTGGGTACACCGTGGTGTCAAAGTGGAGGGCGAGGACACGAGTGCAAAAAAACAAAACATTTTCTTAATCAGGAACATCATGTTTTCTCTGTTATTATCTTTCACTTAAATGGTAATCCGTCTAGAAAACATCGTTTTCCTCTCAAGAATATATCATATCATTTCAATCAATATCGGTTTTGTTTTTTTTAATACTTGAACAATGAATTCCTTTGTTCCCTTAAGCGAGAAAAAAAGGACATCGATCCAAATTATATGTTTTTTCTTAGTATCTTTGTGCTTTTTCCCATAATCTCTCGTGATGATTATAAAGTGACTCCTCCCTTATAGTTATATATATAATTATTGGGATAATTAAAATTTCACGTGTGAAATACTGTTTAATAAAATTTTGATCGATCACATGTTGATTTTGCTTCCAGTTAATAATTAGATTGCCCAACTATTAGTAAAGAAGATTGCTAAACTTTTATTGCAGAACAATAAAAAAGTAATTAATCAGGAAACGAGAAATTTTTTTTTTGTTTTTTATATATTTTTTATTTTCCTTCCTTAAGGAAAAAGTAGTTGAGCATGTAATGCATGTAGAGAGCAATAAAATGAAATAAAATTTGTTATATTTATGTTATGATCATGTCTGAATATGTACAAATATCATGACACAGAAGTTTTCATGAACATTAAATTTGAAATGGTTGACTTTTTAAAAACTAATTATAATTTTTGTTGACATTTTAGAAAAAAGATAAAAACTGAAATGAAAATCTTGAGTTTAAGATGTTTCACTAACGAAGTATAAAAAAGTTGTTCGAAGAGTTTTCTTTTCAAAAAATGGAAAAGGCAGATTCTCCATATCTTTTTAATTTAATAGGAAAGTTGCAATCAAACCGTGAGAGATTGGAAAAATAAAAATGTAAATTCTAGCAAAAAAAAAAAAAGACTTCGTAAAATCCGCTTGCTTCAATCATTAGAGAGACAAAAGAAAAACACTTGTACTTTAAGTTTTCTTTTCAAATAATTGAAAGGTAGGTCCAGATCCATATCTTCAATAAACAAAAATTAATAATTGAAAGGTGAAAGATGATGAAATATAGAAAGACGTGCATCATAGCGCTTATAATTTGAATCAAATTTCAATATTATTTTAAATTTTATTGCAAAATTTAGGGGCAAAAAAAAAAAAAAAAAAAAAAAAACTAGACGAATCACCTTTTTTTCTTTTCAATATTATTGTGAACAACTTGATTGTTTTTGAACTTGTATTCTAAGCTTCAAAGCCATAATTTTTTCATCTATTTTATGGAATAAAAAATTGCAGCTTAATAATTATTGGTGACACGCAATTATACAAGTTCTTATCATATGACATTTTCATCTTTACTGACATATATATTTATATACACACACTGTAATGTAAACGTGTATAAGATTACTTAGTAAAAAATATCAATTGAATTGTGGAGTGGTTCATAAGCTTATGAAAACCTTGTGTTGTTTTGTTGGCATACGTTGCCTTTTATTTCCAAATGCAGACATTAAAAGTACATTATAAGCGGGCAAAAAAAAAAAAAAAGGATTGAAAAATATAAAGTTGTTCGTATATAACTTATTTCTTGTGGTGATTTTTTGCTAGAGATTAGTATTTACTCATGAATCATGACCCAATGATGAGAGATTAATATAAAAGTAGTGGTTCATTCAAATAAAGGTTAGTCAATTGTAGAAATTGAGGTGTAATGAGTGAGAGAGAAGAAATAAGACATGTGAACTTTTGGATTTAAATAAGTGTAACGAGAAATAATTTTCACTATTGGATTAGTAATTTAACCAAATTATTAGTAATTTTTTAAAGGAATTATTAATGATTCAATAAAATGTTTTCACTATTTTACAACAATTCAACACAAAACTAAATCTAAATTTTTATTTTTTAGAAATTTAAACTTTACTTATTTTTCTATCAGTACAACTATTCAAATGTTATTTTTAATAAAAATTATTCAAACACCTATCTACTTTAAATACACAATTCAAATTCTATATTTAAATGTAAATATTCAGTTTCAATAAACATTCAAATACAATCTATGATCCAAACGAGTATTAAGAGAAATTTAGAAAATGTGCGCTTTATTAACTTAACTCTTAATTTATTTACTTATTATTTTTTTTAAATGAGCTTTATTTTGTACCACTCTTAGAATTATGTAGCTAAGTTAATATATCAAGAGAAAAATAAAAAAAATACTAGGAATAATAACACTAATCTCAATTTTTAAGTACCAATTAAGGTGACATATTGGTTGTTATTTTTTTTATTAATGGGTGTTCAAAAATTTATCATTTTTACTAATTGTCACTATTGAAGCAAAATTTCGTCCAATATTAAATGAACATTCTTGAACTAGAAAACAAGATCAAACAAAGAAAATAATCAAGAATGTTAAGCAAGAAAAAAAAATAACACAAGAGAATCTTAAGAATAATATAGTAAAAACCATAGTTCAGCATAATTGCCTTAAGACGTTGTATTAAAAATTGTGTCTTATCTTTTGTCTCTCAATTCGAGAGAATTTATAGTACATGGAATTGAAGGGTTTAATTCTCTTATGAATTTGAGAGTTTATTCGCAATTTAATTATAATGAAATCCTTCACATTCCAATGATTTAATACATAATAACTCTGAACGTTAAACATTCTAAATATTAAACATCTTTAATTTTCGCTCATTTTGTACATGCTTAAGTTTCCTCCTTTTGTCTCGGGTAGACTTTTTCTTAGGTAGACTTCTACCTCAAAGTTAGGTAGACGTCTATTTAGGTAGACTTCTACCTCATTACTAGGTAGACTTCTACCTTATGATAGGTGACTCCTATCTCATTACTAGGTAGGCTTCTAAGTAGTCTCCTACTTTATAACTATGTAGGTTTCTACCTTATAACTAAGTAGACTTCTACCTGAGTTTGGATTTACGTTCAAACCATTACTAATAATTTTTATAAGAAATGAAAATATCACCCAATAATTACTAACATCGTCAAGTGAGTTAGTACTCAAAAATTAGGATTATAGTTGGTACTCTTAATATTACTCCAAAAAAAGAAAAAAAAAAAAAAGGTGGAAACCTTATTTATTATGCTCCCTCACAAAATGAGCATGTAGGTGTCGCAAAAATTGACTCTCCGACCAAGGCCATCAGGGCCTAGAGGGAAAAACGGCCGAACCAACCCGGTCTTATAGTCGGGCTGGTCAACAGTAGATCGGATCAACCCGCATCTTCATGCTATCTGGGCTGGCCCAACATGGCATGAAAATAGATGGGCCGTTGGAATCGGCCTATTAAAAAGGGTTCACTTGTGGGCCAAAGCCCATAAATGAGTTTTGGGCCGAAAGGAGAGGAGACAACAATGGCGCTCTTTAGGGGCTGACAGGCGTACACGCCATGGAAAATTATCCGCCATCAGTTCAGTGGTCTGGTAGACGCCAGAATCTTGTAATGTATGGTGTGTGTGTTTGTGTATTAAATAAAAATAATAATAATAAAGCAAAAAAGCAAATGAGTGTGAGAAGAGAAAGGGAACAAACAAGAAACAAACTGAACGAAGCAAATGATTACTTGCTTCTCCACGTCTACGGATTGATAGACCACTGTTCTGCCACGTCACCCTCTTTCTCTCTCTTCACAAATTTCCTCCAACATCTCTCTCCCTCTCTCTTTCTCTCTGCGTTTTCCCACCGTTTCATGAATTTTCCCGAGAGCCAAACAAGTTTTCTCTCTTCCGATCTTTTGTTTCTCGCTTATGGCAACCAAATTGAGTCATAACAGCTTTCTATCACCGAGGTTCTCATTTCATGTCTCTCTTTGTATTTTTTTTTTTTTTTGGGTCTTGTTTTCTCGGACTACTTTTTTCCTCGCAGCTGTATTCTGTGTTTTTACTTTTTTGGTGGAGTAATCAGAATTTTCGGAGTGGTTTGGGCTTTAGATTTGTGTTGTCGAAGAAATTTCGGATATATAACAGTGTTTTCCTATTTCTGAAAACGTGTTATCATTATTATTTTTTTGAACTTATATGTGTTAATTTTCTGTTTGGCTGCTGAGAAACTTTGAGTAAAAAGAGGAAAAGATAATAATCCATCCTTTTGTTTTTGTTTTTGGTTATTTGTTTTGTTTTTGTTTTTGTAGTAATTAGCTTTATAATAGCTTAATGTCAGTGATCTTTACTTACTCTTCACTCGTACATCTTGAAATTGTTGAAATTTTTTGTGGCATTGAGTGATTATTACGTTAACTGTAATGAAACTTCCATATTTGATTTCTAGCAAGGAAATTAGGTTAGGCAGTGTAATTGAAAGTTGTAATATTTATTGCTTTCTACTTATAATTTGTGCTTTATATCTGCAGCTCTTCAAATCCATGGCTTCCATCGAAGCCGATTAGAATGCGCTACTCGTGTAAAAAAGTTTCAAACTTGGATCACTTATTGAGTTGCTGGGGCAATTCAAGAAAGAGATGCCTTATTAGATTTGCTTTGTTGGAGAAAAGCAATCAATCTAGTCATTTTCGACCAATACAATGTAGAAATCAGTATTTGACGTTTAAAGGGTCGAGAAGAATGGAGAATCTCCTTCCCTTTTCAACCGCCGAAGATGGCATTACAGTCAATGGGACTCCCCAAGCAACATCCGGTAGTGATGTTGAGGAAGTGAGGGAAAAACTAAACCGGTCCCTGAACAACGAGAGCGACGGTCTTGTTCAATTTTTGCATGAAGTGGCAAGGGTTTTTGAGTTAGCAATCAAAGAACAAAACTCATTTTCGAAATTTCCTTGGTTTGCAACTGCTTGGCTTGGTGTTGACAGAAATGCATGGGTGAAAGCACTTTCTTATCAGGTATTATCATAAGCTTGTGCAAGTTTCTTTTTGAGACATGGCATCTATATGTTGTCTTATGGATTAGTCATTAGCTTGTCGTATTTCGGGTATGACAAGATGGAATATAATGCCATTCTTCTTGCTTTATTGAATTTTAGTTTTTGTCAAAAATTTTACTACCAGATACCCTTTCAAATTATCGACCATTGTTACTATCTTAAAATATTCCCACACAACTGCTAACAAAGACTGTTCTTACCACTCTAAGTCAGACAATCTGCAATGGCTTCCGTAGCCCAACACATGAATTTTATTTTTAGAAGGCAACTTGCTTGTTTCTTGAGCTACTCGTTGTTCAAGGGTCATATAATATTACTGAAATTTGGGAATGCTTGTGATATTCTCAGGCTTCCACATATTCCTTACTGCAAGCTGCAAGCGAGATTGCTTCCCGAGGTGATGGTAGAGACAGGGACGTAAACGTTTTTGTCCAAAGGAGGTAACAGATTGCTTCATGTTATAAATAGCATCACCTTAGCATTTAGATATTAAGATATTGTTCATGCCTTTTTCTAGAAATACCATTGTGCTTTCATAGTTAATCCACTACTAGATCTACTTGGAGTAAAAGTTTACATTCAACTGTGAGATAGAATCAATGTAATGAATTTAGGTTCTAAATTCCATTCCTTCATGGGATATTTCGGTTTGCATATCCAGTTTGAAAATTAGATGCTGATATCTTACAATCTTAGAGACGATCATCCATTTTTGTAGCAAAATAAAATGAGCTTTTTACAATGGAAGGAATCACAATATATGAACTTGATGTTTGGAATGGTAATTAACACCTTATCATGTGTTTGTTGTTCCGATCAGCTTTGGTTTACTTTCTGTTTCCTGTATGGTATTTTCCATCTGGCATAGAGTTCTCAAAGTAATTGACTTTTGGACTGAGGCAGTTTAATACGGCAATCAGCTTGCATTGAGAGCTCAATTACTGATAAGATATCAACTAAGCAACCTGAAGCTTACGAGTGGCTTTGGTCGGAGCAAGTTCCAAAGGCTGTCACGTCCTTTGTAAATTATATTGAAGGAGACCCACGCTTTACTGCCGCAACCTCTGTGTATGTTATTAAATCCAGTTTAATGCCTATTTTGGTTTACCAAATTATGCAGAACTAATGTCACTTTAAACTACTGCTAGATCTCGGAAGGGGCCGTCTACAAGTTCTATTAAGTCGACTGATGTATCAATGCTCATGCTTGCTCTGACTTGCAACTCTGCAATTACAAAACTTGGACCAGCAAAAGTTTCCTGCCCACAATTTTTTACCACAGTTCCAGATATAACTGGTAGATTGATGGACATGCTGGTTGATTTTATTACCATACGCCAGGCTTATCATTCGTTGAAGGAAATTGGTCTTGCCAGAGAATTTCTTGTTCATTTTGGTCCCCAAGCTGCTGCTTTTAGAATAAAAAATGATCATGATTCAGAGGAGGTTGTTTTCTGGGTGGATCTAATCCAGAAACAGTTGCAGCAAGCTATGGATAGGGAGAAAATATGGTCAAGACTAACAACATCTGAAAGTATTGAGGTTAGTGCTTAAGGGTTTTTAATGGTGTGTAATGTTATACTTATTTGAAAATTTAAATAGTTTTTGTTTCATTATATGAGTTGTCAGAATAACATGTAGCAGGTCAGTCTCGCACCCATGATCCTGAAACTGGCAATTAGTGGCAACGCAGAGGATTTACCATAGATATTTTGGAGTTGCGATTTGCCACTTCCAATTTTGTTGTCTAAACAAGTTGTTTGACCAAAATGTCTTGTGGGTATTTGGCTTTATTAGTGGCCAAACTTTGTGGAATCTAGCACATTATAAGTGTAATAAATGGGTAGTTGATTTTGCTGGGGGCGTGCATATTTTTTTTATGCAATTGCATTTTTTTTTTATTTGATAATACTTTACAGAAAATAAATTTTGATTGAACGCAGGTTTTGGAGAGGGATTTAGCTATATTTGGATTCTTTATTGCCTTGGGCAGACATACACAATCCTTTCTATCTTCAAACGGTTTTGATGTTACGGATCACCCCCTTGAAGGCTTTTTGAGGTGCAGCTAGTTCTGTTACCTTTACAGTTTGATGTTATTTAAGAAGTCTGATTATTTATTACTTCTATCTTTCTTTGTACAGATTCCTCGTTGGGGGAAGTGTTTTGTATTATCCACAACTATCATCAATAAGTTCTTATCAGTTATACGTAGAGGTCAGTACGTTCGGCCAGCACCACCCCCTTTTATTTGTATATATATGTATATATATATATATATATATTTTTTTTTTTTTCCAATAATTTCTAAAGATTCTTCTTCACTTCCATAGGTAGTTTGTGAAGAATTGGACTGGCTTCCGTTTTACCCAGGCAATGCTGGTTCTCCTAAAGAGTTCCACGGTCATAGAAGTAAAGGAGAAAGTCCTCCCAGCACAGAGGCGATACTACAAGTACTAGATGTGTGCTCTTATTGGATGCAAAGTTTTATCAAGTACAGCAAATGGCTGGAGAAGCCTTCTAATGTCAAGGCAGCAAAGTTCTTGTCTAGAGGGTAACTAAAAATTGATGGTTCATTGGTATTTGGACATAAAAAAGCTGCAGTCGGTGATTTTAACAGATTATTTTCTATTTTCTACTCTTTAGGCACAACAAGCTAATGGAGTGTATGGACGAACTGGGGATATTAAAGTAAGCTACCCAGTACTGTTTTATACTCTGTTTTAGTTTTATTTATATAATATACTGGCCATGAAATTTTGCTTAGATTGGTCCATCTCTAAACTAGAATTTCCAAAATATGGTGCAGGGACAAAAGGATAGAAAACAATAATAACAATACCATTGGGAGGGGTGGAGGTGGAGCTTGTTCACTAGTTGAGAAAGACTCAGATTCTTTTGACAAGGTTGGCTTCATCACTCGTTAATCAAGCTTATACAAAGTGCACTGTATTTTGATATTTAATCATAATACTTTCCAATTCCCATATGACTTTTTTGAGTCAACTGCGACATATAGTTTAACAGCACTAGATTTACTATTACCATGCTTTTGGTGGTTTATTTGCTTTTGTATCTTAAAGTGTCCAGAGACCGAGTATAAATACAAAAATCATGATTTTTTGTGTAATTGAAAAAGCAATGAAATTTAAGATAAAAACTGTTTGACATACTGTATTGAATAGTAAAGTTCACTGTCTACTATGTTTTCGACCTTGCAATATTAGGTTTTTTAATGTAAATACTTAAAATCAATAACGTGCTAATTATCCGTTCATGCTTAGACATTTTTGAAAGCTCTTGGGATACAACTTACTTGATTTTGGACTTTGATGTTCTAGTTTGCTAAATTATGATATTTTATTTGTTGTAAAAATAAAAACGAAAATAATTAACGGATCGTTAGGAGTGTTTTTGTTTAGACCTTAGTCTTTAAGGCAGTTTATTGGCATTTGGTGTCAGGCATTGGAGAGTGTTGAAGAAGCTCTGACAAGACTAGAGAGTTTGCTTCAGTATTTGCACGTTTCAAGTTCTAACTCTGGAAAAGAGCATTTAAAAGCTGCTTGTTCTGACCTTGAGAAAATAAGAAAGCTTAAAAAGGAAGCTGAATTTCTGGAAGCATCCTTCAGAGCAAAAGCAGCTTCCCTTCAGCAGGTATTCCCCATCCCTTGTTATAAGTTTGCTGAGAAGTTTGTATCTTATATTCCAGGATTTTAGCTGTTATTTGCATTTAAATTTTATTTTCACTTTGTAATTTTTGTCAGGTTAGTTACTAGTTGTACTAAAATGCTCATATATAAATGGTCTTGTTCGGCTTTGATGTTTCCGACCTGAAGAAGCATATTCTTTTCTTCTGTCTTTAGAACTGTTCATCTCTATCTTTCTCTGTGTTGGTTCTACAACTTTTGTACTGTTTGATCTTTTCATGATTTCGTCTTAAGGGACTCTCCAATGGTGAATTTTTGTTGGCGTCTTTGCTGGTAGTATAGTTGCAACATAACTGCCCACCTTTAATGTGTACGCAATACTTTAGAAACTAATGATGCTAAAAGTTGTACAGACTCTTATGGCATCGATACGTAAAATTTCACTATGATTTATTTCTTGGCCCCCTTATTTTTCCTTCATTTATTCAGACCAACCAATCCAGCGTAATTCCTTTTCTTGATCCTTTAGCTGTTAGCTCTAAATCCTCTATGTTTGCTCGTACTTATTTGATAATCATACAGCGTAATTCAGCATAATTCATTTATTTGCTCATACTTGTTTTCCTTCTTTCTACGCAGGGACTTGATGACAATCATTCCCAGCCATCTGCTAGTGAACAACAACAGCTTCGAAAAGGGAAGAAAAGAAAGAGTGGTAATTTCAAGACCAATATGAGTGACAGGTGCGACTAGTGAACCTTCATTTAGTTCTAATCAGCAATAGTTGTTATAAAATTGTCCCTTATTCCCTTATTTAATTGGTGTGATTGAATGGAACTATTTTATTAAAAATCTTACCTTATCTGTTTAAAACTTTTGCTAGAGTTGGTGTTAAAAATCGTGGTGTATGGAGCTTCTTTATGCGTCCTCCAACTAGGAAGCCCAATCCTGAGTTGATTTTCGATGATACCGTATGCCCTAATCTGTTTCTTATTTTATTCAATGACATTTGCTCATTAATTTATTGTTTGGTATGTTGTGTTATCACTACATGCAAGGATTATCATTTTGTCTGGTTTGTTGTATACAGGAAAATGAATTTGTCGAGCAGACCGCTTCAAGTTTAGTAGACTCAGAACTAAATGAAATCCATCGATTTGAGCTTCTAAGAAAGGAACTTATAGAACTTGAAAAACGGGTTCAAAGAAGTGCTGATCAGTCAGATAATGAGGAGGTATCTTGCACTCTTGATTAATAAATTTGTGTTCATTACTACAGGTTTTCTTAAAAACCTAAAAGCAGGGGAGTCTATGAGAGTGACTGAAGCAGAGGACGACATGAGTCTGCATTCAATGTTGTGCAGCGTTGTTTTGAATTGACCTCAAGGTTATTGGATACTTCTCACCAATTCTTATTCTGCATCTTAATTAGGAGATCGAGCTTCCAGATGATAGTTCGATATATAGTGATGGCGCTGGTGCTAGTCAATTGGTCCGGGTTAAGAAGAAAGAAAACGTTATTGAAAAATCATTTGACAAGTTAAAAGAAGCTAGCACGGTATAATTATCTTTTAATTTTTTTCCTCAACTTTCAAAAGGCAAAAGATCCTCTTTAAACATTGCTACTATCGATGTGGTAGTATAGTACACCAATAAATAATTCATCTGTGGCAGGATGTCTGGCAAGGAACACAGCTTCTAGCCATTGATGTAGCTGCTTCCACAGGCTTGGTTAGAAGGGCCCTGATAGGAGATGAACTAACGGAGAAGGAAAAGAAAGCCCTGTGGAGAACTTTGACTGACTTGGCATCAGTTGTTCCGATTGGTGTTTTAATGCTTCTTCCGGTGAGATTCTTCCTCAACAATGTTCTTGATCCTGATATTAACATATGAAGAATAAATCCTTGTCTCAAATATTTATTTTCACTTTGGCTGTATATCTTCCTCCCTCATCTCAAGTTGGGGTCATGTAAAAGATTACTAATCGAGTCAGCGGTAGGAAGTAACTTCCACTCTTATTTGCCAGTGTGTCCGGTAGTTAAGGCTTAGACTAAGTGAATGGAGACAAGGATTGCCGGAAATTAGTCTGGTAGAAGTACTCGGTGCAAACATCGATGGGTCATTCAGATGATTTTGCAGGCTAATATGTTAGGGGGAAAAAATAAAGAGCAACGAATGTATCATTCTGATTGTTTGACATCCACGTATATTTTTGGGTTTACACTGTTTCATAGTCATATGTTACAGTTTATAAATAAAGGTTTCGGCTGTTTGACTGATTGGAACTTACTTTGGAAAATAACCTGTTTTGATCAGGTTACAGCAGTTGGACATGCAGCTATATTAGCTGCTATTCAGAGATATGTGCCAGCCCTGGTGAGTGATTTTCTAAATTCCTCGAGTTCTGGAAATCATCTTTGGAGGTGAGGCATGTATCGAGCATTCACTTTCTTATTTTGGGCAGATACCCTCCGCTTATGGACCCGAAAGGTTGGATCTCTTGAGGAAGCTTGAGAAGGTGAAGGAATTGGAAACCAGCGAAGAGAGTCCTGAAGAAATTGTGGAGGAACTAGCCAGATGATAACCAATCCTTGACAATGTACAGTTGAAACTCAGAAAATTGTTCCAACCATGAGGTACTCCTTCCTTTTTCGAGATAATCGTCTCACTTGGTTCTGAATCCTTTTGATAGTAGATGAGCATAAAGTAGTTCATTCCATGTGTCCGGAATTCCAGGTAGGCACCAGTGGCTACAATCTTGAGGAGCAAGAGGCGGCGTTCCTGGTTCACGAAACTTCGAAGGGTGACCATCCTTCCTGATCTCCGTTAGATAGGTGATGTTCAAGAACTGGACCTTCCAGTTTCCATAATCCATCTGTTTAACTGCATCATATATGATTAGATTATTCAACGGATCAGCTTCTAGATTTTCGTAGTTTGTCTCTGGTCCCATATTCATATCACAGTTGCCCCCTTCATTCCATGTGCCGTTCCTGCAATTTCACCACTTGGATTCGAT
>JAFMPE010028772.1:22622-37887 GCA_024759925.1 Ficus religiosa | reverse complement strand
TCTCTCTCTCTCTCTCTCTCTAAAGAGATATACAACTTTCTCTCTCCTTATCTTCTTAAGTGGAAGCTTGATTGCTGCAAAAGCTTTGCCCGAAAAAAGTCAGGCGCTAAAATGGCTCAAAGAAAGCGAATGAAATATCTTTATATATATCAAGAGAGACAGTTTCTTGAGAGAAGTTAAGGGCAACCTCCAAAGCCGCCCACCAGCAACTGATAAAGACCAGAATTTTATGTTTTTCCTTTTTTGTTTCTTTCTCTCACCTAGGTTGCCGGAGAGAGAGAAGGTGGTGGTCAGTTTTAGAGAGTTGAAGAAGATCGGACGGTGAGCACGAGTTGGGGTTCTTAAAGACTGAAAGGACAAAGAAAGTGTATTGATTAAAGATCTTAATTAATTAAGGACAAAATATATATATATATATATGATGATGACGAAATGTTATCAATAGAGGATACTTTTTTTATTTTTTTGGCGGTAATATTTTCCTCCCGCAAAAGGGTTATCTTTTTAACTCTAACTTGGGTTTCTAAACATATTAATTTCAGTTCTGGAATTTATACCGCGTGATGTGCACGTCCATACAATGATACAAATTACAAGTGCACTAAAGTTACCTCTATACATGTACTTGAGTAATTACTAGAAGATGCAGGGTTGCTGGTGTCCTCATATATATGTGTGTCTGTGTGTTTGTGTGATAAATAGACATAACTTTTACTCTCCCTCTCTCTCCGCTTTTTTTTTTTTTTTTTTTTTTGATGGAGAATTTGAACTACATGCCTTATGGTGAAATCGGGTGTTTAGTTACGACGGGATATGCTAGGAACCACTAGACATATCAAAATTTTGCCACTTAATTAAAAAAACTACTCACATTGACACTGTCATGATCATATACATGTTCTTAAAGTTAGTGCTGATACATGTAGAGAAGCTGAAGCTATATATGAGAATCATTGCTAATTCCTGATACTCTTACATTGTATTGCTAACAAAGTAACGAGAAAAATAACGCGGAAACTAATCTTAATACCAAAATACGTGTTAAATTAACTAGAAAAATTTCACCAAAGCCTATTTTAAAAATTAAAAAAAAATTAAGAGCTTAAACGCAAGAGATATATCACCATTAATTTGGGGGAAGAAATTTTAAACCACTACTTTAAGGATACTTTCGTCATATGCAAAAATTAGTTATTTTTTCCCCTCATCTAATTCAAATATTCAATCTTAAGATGTTAAACCATTCATCTAATTAATCAAAATTTCTCAATAGGAAGCGAATGGCATTTTCTTTCCATTAAATTTAATTATGTCTTAATGAGTTTATTATATCTAAACATATTAGAATGGATTACAATAATTACAACTATCACTAAATCTAAAGAATGAACTCATTATTCCATGGAAATAATCGTTTTTTATAGCCACTTGGTAATTTTTACAACAGGAAAAAAAAAAAAAAGTCCTATGATTATTAATTGGTTAGGTTATAGTACCACTTCTCTGAGAAAGGTTTACAAGGTTATAACCTAATAGTTGAAATCCTCCTCTCCACATATTTATATAATTAAAAAATAAAAAGAAGAAGCGCGTGATATTGAGAGACAGAGAAATACCCTAAACTAATATGAAACAACCATATTCTATTCTATTCTAGATCATACATTATATTACCAAAACGTACTCTAAACAATCCATAAACGAGGTACGTGTACCTAATCAAAATTGACAATACAATATACACGCACCCCGTTCTAAATTAGACCACCTATCATGACTCATTAGTCACCCCTAAAAGAGTAATAAGGTGTCTTGCTTTCTTGACTAAAGATTTTGAGTTCAAATAATTATCACCGTTACGATGGTCAAAATATATAGATAATTCATATTAAAAAAGATCTATATATCGCAGGGGATTCTCATTTCTCTGAAATTACCTAGGCACCTGGTCACCCAAATTATGCAACCTCCAGCCCCATTAAAATAATATAATAATTAGTATTAAATAAAACAAATATATATGTACAAAAACTATGCTTCAAAAAGTGCAAATAAATAAATGCGACAAATTCTGAACAAACTCTTTTTAAGGTTTGATAAAATTTTAAATAATTATCCTCAACCCCTTTAGCAGCAATTGCACGCGGGCTCTGGTTGGTTGGTCCGCAATTTTATTTTTTTCCTTTGGTTTTCGTTTTCTTTTTATTCTGTCCCAAAGCTTTTCATGAGCCTGTGGGCCCCACAAACCGACCTACGACAATACGATAGGGACACCTCTCCAAATACACATTAGATTGGATTTATAGATTTCACTTAAAATTTAAAAAAAAAAAAATCCCAAAAACGAGTATGTGCAACGGCTTGAACACTTGAGCCGAGCCGAGCCAGGTTAGAATTAGACCCCGACATGTCAGCGCTTGTGTGTTTCTGTGCCCATTGTGGTGGAGCGTGGGACCCACCGCGACGGAATGAATGCTCCGGTTCTGAGTACGTGGCGGCTGGTGGTCCGGCGTGGGCTAGCCCACGATCATTAGGCTCACGATTTGAGGAGTAGGCCCCATGCCGTTATCCCTTTACGGGCCCATTTACGGGGCCCCACCATCCCCCTTCCTCCCTTTTTTTCTTTTTTCGGCCAGATAAGCCTATAAATAAAATAAACACTCCAAAAATATGTCTACCATATTTGCTCTATATATATATATATATATTTATATACAGTGGCTTTGGCGTAGTGACAGGTGGACAGATATGGTTGGTGCTTATGCGTGCCGATCAGTTAAGGCAGGCCCCACCCACAACAGGCGGCCACGTCGCTTTTTCTCCGGTGTCCCGGGCCGGTTCGTCGCCTTGGGTTGGGGCCTTTAGGGTAAAGCTTATATTTACATATTTTATATATATAGCTTTTAGTTTATATTTATTAATGTTTGTTCTCTGCTTTAATTTTGTATGTTAACGAAGTAGTAGAGAAGTGAAGCGAAAGTCTCACACGTAGACAAAGTGTCACACTTGGCCCCCACTATGCTGACGTCACTTAATTTAACTTTTGGTGAAGAATAAATTGGTACCCTAAACAATTTTATTACTTTTAAAGTGTAAAGTAATTCAATTTATAGGTTAAATTAAATTAATTTCGTGGTGTAGCCTAAAGAGTATCATACAAATTTGTACATAATACACAAGTCGAATATTGGATCATAGATGTTATAATTAGTATCAATTCTGAATGTACTATAACTAAAAAAATGAACCGTTTTTCTTTCAAGTGATTGCCCAAAAATTGACATAATTACTTTTGAGTTTCGATACATAAATTCATGTTTTATTTTTATTTTTATTTTTATTTTATAAATTCTTACCTACGAATCTTTTAGTAAATTATATTTCATTCATTTTAATATACTCCTTGTCCTTGGAACTGTGGAGCATAACGTGAATATCAATTCAACAAAAGTGCGTGTGTAAACTACTAAAGATGGTACGTAATTTTTCTCTAGTAAATAATTAAAAAAAAAATTATGTAGTGGGGTGAACTCGATTACATCTCAAGAAAAACAAAGAATTAGCCAATTAACAAGGTTGCTAAAAATATTTGGTTAAGGATTATTATTTAAAAAAAAAAAAAAAAAAAAAGAGGTTCCATCTTTAGTAGTGGTTAAGCTACACTGGCAGTCTTGTACAAATAATGTGAAAGGAACTTTATACAATTAATTAAGAGAAAAAAATAAATAAAATTGATCGAAGCTTCTAAAACATTAACTTCTTTTTGTTGGGATCTAAATCAATGACAATAAAGTCTAGCGATGGGATTAGCAGAAGTTTAATCAGAGCAAGTGGGAAGCTGACCCAACTAATTGTGGGGTCCCTCTCTATCATTGCTGATAAAGACACATTATTGTCTCGGTTCCCCACGTTTAACCAAGGGATGGGCAACTCCTCGTAAAGTTCCTTTTAAATTTAAAAATTAAAATATTATATATATATAAATAATTAATCTAAATACTTGCTGAACTTTTTACGAGATGACACTTTGATTTTTATTTTTTATTTTTTACCGTACTGATCCTAAACTCTTATTTTTTTGACCGTTATGATCATTTTCGTTCAAATCCATTAACTTGTAGAGGTATTTTAATTATCTAATATTAATTAATTTAACCAAAAAAAAAAAGCATGAAAGAAAGGTATCCTCTCCTCTCTCTCATTCTTCTTATCTCAAAACCCAGTTCAGGGGGAGGGGGGTGATTTGCGATGGAGAGAGGGAGCTTGAGTTCAGCAGCGGTGGTGGCACGAGTTGAGGAGGGGGGGGGGGGGACAGCGAATGAAGGCGGGATAAGGGGAACCAATCGCAAGGTGGGGCCGAATTGGGAGGGGCGAACAGCGGTTGGATAGGAGGACCCACGGGGGAAGCGGCAGCAAGAAAAGGGGTGGGGGTAGGGGTAGGAATGGCGATGGGAGGGGGTGGTGAAACCGAGAGAGGGAGTAGGGGGCAACCCAATTGAGGTTAGGGGGTGGGGCACAGAAAGAGAGAGGGAGAGGGGTGGCAAAAACAGAGAGAGAGAGAGGGAGAGAGGGGAAGAGGGAGGGGGGAGGGAAAGAGAGGGGATGGTATTTTAGTCATTTTAGTATAAAAATTAATCATTTCAGTAAAATTTTGTTAGAAATTTAAAATATGTGGACGAAAAGGACCAAATTGTCACATTTTTAGATAGTTTAGGGTCAGAATGGTCCCAAAAAAAAAAAAAACAAAAAGAACAGAGACTAAAGTGTTATTTCGTAAAGAGTTCAAAGACTATTGAGACTAATATTATAAATATATATATGAAATCCTATATCCGGTATTGGATATCATCCTATGCATGTAACTTTGAAAACTTGTAATAACAATTTGATTTATATGTAACTTCTTATTTAAAACGTACTATAGTAACTTTCTATTTGGAATTAGAATCACCTAGCTAATTGGTACAACGTACCACAACAAAATGTTACAAATGCTACATAGGGATGGTGCCGGATAGCAGACTCTCTCTCTATATATATAGGTAAGTCTCATCTCATTGGATATAGGACTAATAGTGTAGCATTATATTTAACAAAAGCTTGTAATATTGATATTATTGATGTGTAACATTTTCAATTGATACAAAATTTTAAAACTAAACATATTACATTTAAATTAAAAACTAGTACACAAAAATCAAAAAAAAAAATATATTAATAAAGAGGCTAGATTGTGGTGTTTAATAAGACCATTTTACTCTAGGCGGGGTTTATCCTACTTCCTATAATATCATGTAGTTAATAGGTTAGTGATTTTTCTTGATCTCCAAGTTTAGATTTCTGCTTGTCAAATGTTCCTCTTGCTATTCCATGGACATATCATATATCTCAAAAAATAAGCACTTTTTTAAAGTTTCGTCTTTTTCTTTTTATTGAGAGAGAAGCAGTTTTGGGAAGTTTATGCTTTTAATAACAAGTTTGTTTCTCTCACTTAAATGGAACAGTTTTTGCAACTTCAAAAGGTATTGAGTAAAGGTTGGGCAATATCTATGAAGTATCTAAACAAGTAGGCCATACGCTTGGAACTTAAATAAATAAATAAATAAATATAGATATTTTCACATTCTACAGATCAATTTGTATACATCAAGGAGGACGACTCTTTACCAGTCTATTTTCAAAAGGACAACACGCGGGCAAATATTCTTTGTCGTCAGGACCAATCGATCGATGGCACACCAATTGTTGACCAAATTTATTATTTCTATATATATATATATATTCGGTGAAATAATTTGTGAAAATTAATTACTTAATTAAATGTTTGACTATTTGTTTACTAAAGACGATCAAAAAAAAAAAAAAGGAAATTTTTTTTTTCTGCAACGTCTATGGAAGGGCCGGAATTTAATTATAATGATCTGAATTTAATTAGCTACAACCCTCCCCAAATCGGTGAGAACATACAAAAAATGAGTATTATCGTCTCTCATTGTATTAACTCTGAAATATTATACCCTTGTGTGCCTGTTAATTTAATAGAGGAATATGTACATCACCATTAATAACACCTAATATATATACACAAACAATTATTGTCATTATTTTTTGAAGAGATTCTATTCAGTCTATCATGATTCACCTATCATGTACAATCCATTATACTGAGCCAGCATCTATATATATATATATATATAAATGTGTGTGTGTGTGTTGCAAATTCATTGATGTGTTACACAAGTTGTGTAAATGAATTTAGTGATATCATTTCATATATGGGTGTCAAGGAATCCAAATGTGGAAATATCTTTGTAGTGGTTCTCACCGGGTCACAAGATCATATTTGTTGTCAGCTTAAAGCACATAAGCTCTTTCGATGTTCTTTTAAAGAGAGAGAAACTTCTACAAAAATACCAAGATGGAGTTATGTTTTTAACCATTCGATTTATTTTAAATTCCCTCAAGTTTACATTTTTTTTTTCATTCTTGATATATGTAGAGTTTGATTAAATATCTATAAGATTAACATTTAGAAACATACACTAGTCTATTCTATTGATTAGGATATTTATCTAAGAATTAGAAGTTTTTTTTTTTTTTTAAATTTAAAAAGAAGGAAATTGGTCCCCCACATGATACATAATGAGTGAGCATTGCAAATGGCTTAAAACCTTAAAAAGCTTCAAGGAGATATGATTTTTTTTTTTTTTTTTGATAGCAAAGTGAATATGAATTGTTATACCAATTAGAAGAAACCATTTTTTATTCTGGCGTGACAGTCGAATTCCCTATATTGAATGGTCTAAGCTAAAGTAGTATTTGAACCTCCACACCACTCTTTAGGCCTTATTACATAAATACAAGTGTGTCAACCATATATAAGAGAGCTTCGATAAAAAGAAAAAGAAAAAGAAAAAGAAGAGAGGGATAAAAGAGAAGGGGAGGGCTTCAGTTGAATTTAGTTTATATAAGTATACACACGCGCATTAACACGTGGCAAGCAGGGATTGACATTGTGGAATGTTAATTGTCTGTCACTGTCTCACAAACTTGATTATAATTATTTATGTACATGACCTAAAAACAAAATAACAATAAACATATTAGCACGTGATTGAAAATAAAAATAAAAATAAAAATAAAAATAAAAAAAATAAAAAAAGTAAAAATAAAAAAGAGAGAAGAAAGGGGGTAGCTTTTTACAATTTTGGTAATTAATATTGTTCCAGAAAGAACAGAAGTAGCATGGCCAACCTTATAAAGCCACCCAACCAAACCATTATTCATGACCTTATTTTTTGTTGTTGTTGTTGTTGTTGTATGTATCAATCCCTTTCATTCTTGGTATCCTACCTAATTCTCATAGTGACTTCACAATCCTCTTCTTTGTCTTCTTCTAAATTATTCATTTTTCTTTTCTTTTCTTTTATTTCTTTTATTTCTGTTTGTGATTGTGTTTTTTCTTTTTCTTTTTTTTTCATTTATTTTTTATTTTTTATTTTTTGGTTTGTTGTGGAGGACTCTTCTTATTGGAGCTCATCATCTTGATTTAAAGAAGGCTAACGAAAACCTTTGGAACTTGAAAACAAAATAAATAAATAAAATAAAATAAAACATATAAGTTTTTAAAGGTTACAGATTTTCAAGTGTGAAGTTCTTTCCCTGATTTTCATAGAATCTAATAAATGACAAATTTCTACTTTTTGAATCACAACACTAATTTTTAAACATTTCAAACGTTGTAGATAACTGAAGAGCATGTTTGTTCTACTTGTTTAATGGATCATTTGTATCCATATATGATCTATATAAATTCGTGGGCGGTAATATATTAATTACTAATTAAATTAACCACAGTAATTGGTATGTGGATGACCTCAAAGTGAGATCATAATTACCTCTGGCAAAAAAAATAATTAATTAATTAATAGCTTTAACTGTTAGTTATATAATCCTCAGGTGCGTGGCATTAATGACCATGATTATTAATCCAATAGATTTCATCAAATTTACAAAATTGCTGAGGTGAATTAGTAGCATGATATGAGAAATTAGCTAGGTATTTAGGTTAAACAAGTTTCTTTCCAATTAACTTAACAATAAAAATAAAATTAGTATATATAATGACATGAAAAATAGACTAAAATTATATTTCCTCTGAGGTCCTATACGATCATGAGATCCAAGATCTCATCAAATTTTTTTTAAAAACTAAAAAATTCCTGTTTCTAGAAATAATGATTCAGTACATAGATCACCAATACCCTAATTATTTTTTTCTGCCACAACTAAATGTCTTTTTTTTTTTTTTTGGCTTGTTGTCACGACTAAATGTCTTATTTAATTTAATAATTATTTGACCGTTGACGTGAAAGTCAACTGTTCCGGCACAAAAATATATGTACACTGTGCCATTAGTGTTTGTTGCTCAAGGTGTGTGATGACTCATAATTACAATTTAGTTGCCTTTTGGGAGTGTTTGATAGCTAAAGTTAGGCATTAAATAAATAAAAATTAATAAGAATAAAAATTGTTAGCAGCAAATTAGAGACCATGATTGCCCTTTGGTTTATATGTCCCCTTCAAAATAATAATACCAATTATGTCAATAATAATAAGATTAAGAAACAATAACAAATAAAGGGTAAGAAAGTGGAGCTTGGAATCATTACGATTTACATTTATTTTTACCTCGACAAATTTCATGATATAATAGCTGTGGCACAATCCAGAGCTTGCTAGCTCTAGCTAGTAAAAAATTCAAATCTTGGCTTGTTAGGAAGCTTCTATTTGAATTTAATTTCCTTTTATTTAATATATAATTCATTGGAATTTGAACCCAAATCATTATATCTATGATGGCGAATGTAATTTATTTATGTCAACACGTCAAGAATATATGTGCTTAATTCTCTCTCTCCCTCTCCTTTTTTTTTTTTTTTTGGTGACATTTGTCTTGAAACTATTGTAAAAAGGTTGTGGTTGGCTATGAAAATACAAAATGAAACTTTCTGTTTCAAGCAGCTATTTTTAAGGCTACGTACATTTCAAAGGACTTTTACACTTCTTTTGGGAGGCTAGACATGAAGTCGAGATCATGAATTCTTAACTAGTTTCTGTTTTTTTTTTTTTTTTTAAAATAAAATTTCTTAAATTCGTGTAAAACATGAGTGGGGTCCAAGTTCATTTATTTATTTATACTTATACTTAGTATTATTACTATTACTATTAATACCACTCTTATTATTATTTAAAATTTGGAATTTAAACTTAGTGTAATTAAGTATGAAATTACAAATAAATTATACCTAAAATCATGTAATTTAATCATGAGTGGGGCCAGTTTTTGATTTATTTTGGTCGGGCCTTTTGTTTTGATTTATGGTATATGTAAAATATTTAGACAAAGGGGCAACGAATTGGAAATGAAATGAAACATAAATCCACACCAAAGCTTGGAGTACAGAAGTACTTTAATTATAGGAACAGAAATTCAGGAGCTAGCAAGTCAACTCGAAAATTATATATGTATTGTCATCATGGATCATATGAAAAACAAAAGTTATTTGTATTGTCATCATGGTCCGTATGAAAATTACCAAGTATTAATTATTATAGCAGCAATGATTTCAATTGATGTTTTAACCAGTCACAAATTGCTACATAAAATTGGTTACAGGGTTTTTGTGTAATAGTCAGCTCTTATTTTGTAAAACTGATATGTGAATACATATATTATACATATACTTATATTTATACATATTACAAATTAACCTGCTTTAGCAATAAAACTTACCAGAAACGATCCATGTACACCATTGCCATTTATATTACACATTAAACAAAATCACTTTTAACTAACAATTATTTATCAAGCATCCCATCAATCCGAACCGTCAAGATCGGCCACACAGGTAATTGTCAAATTAAATTGTCATTAAGTTTTCCTTTTTTTTTTTTTTTTTTTTTCCTTTTTCTTAAGAAAAAGTTCTGAAGTGGATGATCGGTTTTAGTATATTCCTTGTGAGCGTTTGAAAAGGATTGTCCTAAATGTTCATAGAAATGTTCACTCATGAAGTAACAATAGTCATTCCTTGATTGAGGAGTGTGCGAGCTCAGTCCTACTGAATCTGGCTAGTGATCAAGTGAGAAGGGAGCACGGTTCCAAACACGTCAAATTGAGTATTGGTTTATAACATTGAATTAACCTTCGCGTTAAAATCCCAAAAATGAAGTCCATTCAATATTAGAATCTTGAATCTCAAATTCAATTACGATAATTTTTTACCACTAGATCATCACGACTAACTGGTATTCATAAAAATACCTTTAAACATTGATGAGAAATGACCCCACCTACATAACCCCCAAAAAAAAAATAAATAAATAAAAGAAAGGGACTAATAAAGAAATTAAAAGGGTGGTCCTCCAACTGCAAACTAAGCATATAAAAGCAGGTCCCCTTTCTCTCTATGTTTGTGTCTGAAATTAAGGCCAGCTGGTTGCCGTGTCTGTTGCTTTTTCTGGAAGCCCTTGAAGTGCACTCGTTGTCTGTCTTATAGATATATATTGGACCTAAAGCCAATATGAACTGTTTTCCCATATGGGAGGGAGGTGAAAAGAGAGAGGGACACATATACACATATGAAGCACTTTCTCAAGTTACGTATGCAGATTTATATATATGTATATATATGTATGTATGTATATGTTTATGAATACACACACACACACACACATATATATAGGATAGAAATATTAGTTGTTCTTGTCCCACGTACCAAAGCAGTTATCGATGATGAGTAAACGATCCCGAGAGAGATTATTGTGGGGCCTCTCCAAGATAAGATCATCGAAAACAAGATCACCATACATATAAGGCTTGTGTACCCTACAAACGCGTTCACATTCTCCACCAAAAGAGGGTTTTGTTCCCTATGGCCATCGGGCACTTGTTGCTAACATCAACCGGCTGGACCCTATAACTTCTAATCTGGTGAGGATTTTTTTTTTTTTTTTTTTTAAATGATAATATGTGTTTTTAAATGTTGAATATATGATATCGTAATTAATATTTAAAAAAATTCTAAATTTAACAAATTCTTTTGAAAAATGTGACAGTTACATCTTACATGCTATATATAACATCGTGATGATAGAGTATTTAATTAATTATATCCTACCATAGAATTCTTCTTTAATACGATACACATGTTCCATTTTTATGTACCCTAGTTTTCAAAAAAAAAAAAAAAATTTTTTTTTGGATTTAATATGAAAACCTTTGCTTCTGAATTGTTTGCCATTCACTAGTTAGCATTATTTCAGGTAACTATAATGTATTTTATCATTATGAATACTATTTTAATTAATCAATTAAGAAACAGGTTCCTTTATTTATTAAAAACATTAGTTAATTTTCGCTTATTCAAAAAATTATCTAAGAAAAAGTGATAAAGATGAGAAGAGGTTAGATGAGGTTAAGCAGACAAAATTATTCAGAACATATGTATGTGGCGGAAAAATATACTGCTAATTAATGCGATAATTGCTATTCGTTATTAATTTCACACATGCCATCAAATTTCAGAAGTCCTCACGTGAAAAAAGATACATAATACCATGTAGGTAAATTGCAAGTACTACTTATTTTGGTGGTGGTTATAATATTATCATTATTTATGCGCAGGCAGCTGCTTATCAATAATAAAAAGTAGACTTAGTAGTGCACCAAATAATGTAACCATCCAACAGAGTCAAAGGATTTTAATCATCTCTAAAAATTTTCCTTAATTATTTGCTTCCACTAAAAACGGCTAATGATATTTAGCATGGACGTTTCATTTGTTTACCTCTACAGCTGATAATTTATACGACAACTAGTACTAGTTAATTAGTATTTCTTGTTATAATAATACACGTATAACACATCTAATTATCAAGCTAAATGAGAAATAAAGCTCCACCTCATGAGTATAATCTTTATTAAGATTAGTTATGTGCTTTTAAGATTATGGGCCATTTATGTGGATACAACACCAAATGGACCTCAATCCCAAGGTCTGTACACTATGAAATGAGGCCCAAATGGACATTGAACCATGCTGATTCGGATCACCAAAAATTGTGACCTCTATGATTTGGAGTCTAGACACCATCATATGCTTTGTCCAAGTTCAATTGTTCAAACATCCAGCTAGCGCCTGAGATTATTTTTATATTTTGTTAAAAATATTTGAAAAATGACATAATTAATTTCCAGTTGGAGGATTCTGTGGTAGTAGTAGGGGGATAAATATATCATACAAGAACAAGAACTCTTTAGTTTATAGGGATCGTTAAATCATATTATAATCTCATAACAAAACAATACAGATTTCACTAGTAGGAAAAGATGATTCTACGATCGTTTTTGAATTTTAAGGTCATTCTCATATAATCCCATATGTCAGAATTTCTGTTAAAACTAAAAAGAGACTATATATAACCGCACTAAACCTCATTTTTTTCTTTCATATATATTTTTATTTACTAAGAAAAATTCTAACAAAATAGAGTAAGCAATAATAGAAGTTTTTGAAATTTAGAGGGTAAAGTGATAATGACTTTAAAGTTTTTAATAACTATTGAAACAATGTCTCTGATCTAGGCTACCAGATTTAGAATTGTCTTATCGACAATTAAAATGGGATTAGTTGGGAGACGTCATAATTAAACCAACGAAACTAATTCCAGATGCTGGAACTCTGTGTGCGCTGCTGCGTTGTAAGTTGTATGTAACCAACTTAGTTTGCTACTTTATTTTTATGGAACTATAATAATGCAACTCAAAACGAAAGCAAAGGGTTTTGGGAATCAAAAATAAAATAAAATAAGAACATAAACAAGACTTGATGAACACGTGGAATAAGAATAATTGGTACGTACCTTGGCTATTAAATAGTAGATAAATGAAGTAAGATCCAGTAAAGATACACTGTCGTCTCTCTTTCTGAGCTTTTCCATAGGACAACTAGTACAGGTATATATTTACAAACAAACTTGTGCGTTCGATTCTCTTAACCTATTCCTTAATTGAGGAATATAGAGTTGGGTGGTTGCTAACTCTGCATGCACATATTCATATACTTGATGCACTTTTGTTTGTATTCGGAAACTTTATATATACATACATACATATATATATATATATGATATATATGTATTTATTCTTTTTCTTTCCTTTCTTTTTGATCTTTTCTGTTAAGTGTGAGACATAAACAATGCTAATTGAGATCATTCGTGGCTTATATCCCAACTATTTAATATCTCAGCAAAAAAAAAAAAATTCATTTTTTTTTTTTTTTTTGCTGGTTGACATTAGTATTACTTTGTTCATCATACAACGGAGTACTCCAGATTAACTGTCCATATTTTTTCTTTCATTGACTGTCCCTCTATCTTTTTTAATCTGTCATGTTAATTAATTTTAGGATCCATTTGGGGATATCCAGATATGGTCTTTTGGAATTGGGTTAGAAACATGTGTTTAGAGGGAAAACTTTTGAAAAAATTCTTTGATATTGAGAATAGTACAACATTTGATATGTGCTCGGAAAAAAATATACAAAATGGATCTTATCTTGCTAGTCTTGTCATTATGAGTATTTTGATATAAAAATCATCTCATTTGATCCATTTGAAATGATGAAGTTATGGACTTTTAAAGTTTAAGTTTTTTAAAAATGTAAGAGAGAGAAAGTTTAAAGGAAAGTTGAGATTTTGAAATCTAGATAGTATTTTGTCGTCCAGAGATGTCACCCTAATTAACAATCACTTAGGCCATCTCTAACCTATTACTCTATTTTACAGTTACTTTAACACTAAAATAGTACAAATTTAACTCTGTTTTATAGTTGCTCTCCAACCCATTAACTTCAAAAGTTACTCTAAAAGAAATATTCTCCATATATTCCCTTTTTTAAAATTCCAAACCATTAATATATTTCACCAATTATTTTCTTATATCTTTTTTTAATGGTTTATCTTAACGCTTTGCATCATATTTTTTCTAGTGCATTTTATTGAATTTTAACAGCAATCATATTAAAATTGAAGGTTTATTATAAATCAATAAAAATCATCTCAAAACAATAAAAAAAAAATTTACAAAGAATAAAGAAAATTTGTTAAGTAACATATATTTGGGGTAAAAATAAGATTTTATAAAATTTTTATGGTATGTTTTCTTTTATAACCCAAAAAAAAAAAAAAATCCAGCAAAAAGAGAGAGAGAGAAAGAAATAGCGTTGGCCAACGCCAACGCTACAGTGCAGTGCTACATGTAGCGTTGCACTGTTCCCCACTCAATGATAGAGTGGGTGATGGCATTGGGTTGGAGAACATGGGCTGTATTAATTTAGCGTTTTACGACATCAAAATGACTGGTTGGAGATATTCTTAATAATTTAATCACAAAAAATGGAAAGTACTTGAACAATGAAATGAGGTGTTAAGATTCAATCAGATATAAACTTCCAAGAACCAAGACACCGTGATAAAATTGAACTAAATTCCACTACAAAAAGCTCCATATTAAATGTATACATAGCAAGAATATCAAAATCTTAAATATTGGCATGGATATCAAAGATTCCTAAAAAGTAAATATACTGTTCTCGTTTAAGAGATATCTCTTTTTCCCAAAAATTCCTAAAATATGGTATTTGATATTGTTCCATCTTTTTTAACCTAAAAGAAAAGTGCAATAAATGTGATAATATAGAAATTAAAATTTGGTTGAGCAATGATCTATTGAATCGACAAAATTTTGTACACAACCTGTCGTTTCTTTAGCCTAATATATTGCGTAATAAAAATATGGGCCTACCTTTGTCTCCCGCACTCTATTTTTGCTGGACGAATGACACTTATACCGTTTAGTTTTTTTAATTGTATCAGATAATCTCTTAAATTGTACCGATTAGTCTTTTAAGTTGTTTTCTCTCTTTTTCTCTTTCTCCTCTCTCTCTCTCTCTCTTCTCGTTAGATGGTCAATCTCGGACTAGAAAGTATTTCTAAAATATATGAATTGTCTTTGTTAGTATATATTTGGTGGCATTTTTTTTTATTTTCCCTTTCGATTTGCTTCCTTGGTTCCTTTCCTTAGAAGTCCAAAAATCAGACAGAAAGGCCAAAACTTCGCTGTCAAGCGGTATATTAGCCAGCTCTCTCACTCTCTTTCCGTCTGTCTCTCTCTCTACATGTGTGTGTGTGCGTGTGTGTG
>JAFMPE010028772.1:6788-22393 GCA_024759925.1 Ficus religiosa | reverse complement strand
GTGTGTGTGCGTGTGTGTGTGTGAGATCAACGTACAAATTGTACCACTGCACGCCTGTACCAAATATCTATGTATTTATATATGTAGTCACGTACAGGTTCGTTGTCTTTTCTCTAATTAATTAACTAATTAATTTTCTGTATCCTATTTACATACAAGACAATGTCCAAGACTAAACCATACACTTGATATTAAAAAAAGTTAGTATTAACGTTAAGGAAAGTTAAAGTTTTATATGTAATTATCTTTATTAGAAACATTTGATTTATTTATAGTTATTATAATTTAGAATAGTCTTGATTTTATGAGATTAGTAAATATAAGCCAACTTATCCGATTATGTATATTGTAACTTGTATTTATATGGAAGTTCATTCATAATATTCTTTACTAATGAATTCATTGTTCTTAATCGGTAAAAGCACATTTATGTTAAATATCTTTGTATTCATTTTTTCTCTACTTTTATTACTAGTATCATTTTTCTTATTTAATTTATATTACTTGACTCTCCCTAGTACTGTTCTATTAATACAAATTCAGTCTTTTTTGACAAATAATACATATTCAGTCTTTGTATCTACCTAAACTTATCATTTTATTTTTCTCTGAACTACCTAAACTTCTCATTAAGAATAAATATATAAATATAGATATATGCTTTAGTAGGATTTCGACCACGATCTAAAGATAGTATATTCTGTATAATGCATGTTTGCCATATCATTATGTGAAACTAAGGCTAATGCTTGCAAAGACAAAAAAGACACAAGAAGTAAAAAAAACAATCTTAATATATATATATATATATATTAAGATGCCCATCAGTTTGCTGGCCTAATTTAATGTGGCAAATTCTGAGACATGATAGTTGTTGGCTAAATTTGTCGTTATGTAGCAGCACATGGGTTGGAACTAATTATAGGGTTTCAAAGAATCCGTACTTGATCAATACATATATATGTATAAGTTTACCATAATATATCTAACCCTTTTCTCTTATAATTTCAAAGCAAAAGAAAATTAAAATCAATTACGAACTAGTGGTAGGTATATGCTAGGAGTCCACTATGGAAGAAATAGATTTTTAAGTTAAAACGGAACAACCGACCTTTTCCATTCATTGGTCAGTACTATCTACATTCATTAATGTAAATATTTTCATTCAAATATCAAATAAAGTAATATCTAGATGGGTAGGCAATAGGTTTGGCATTTTCTAAATGTTGTTTTTCTGCTTTATTATTATTTCCTCAAGATTTTATTCCTTGTTACTGAAAAGTCTTTGTTACAAGGCATACAAGCTTAGAATCTTCGGGCAGGACAATTTGCCAAAAGGCAATCAATCCATAGGCATCTATTGGGCATCCTCAATTCGGACAAAAAATTGCGCAAATTGGAAAATATATTTATGTGTCTATACCATATATTGAAAGCCCAATCTTTGTTACTGTTCAAGCGAGTTTCGTCCAAAACGGTTGGTTCTGGATGAAAATATTTCATATTTAACTTTTGGTCCTTTAATTTTCTTTTTTCTTTTGTTTGTTTTCGGCCCAATTTTATTTTATCTTTACATATTAGTACTTTTTTTGTATTGGTTAATTTTTTTATTTTAGTCCTTTTATCTTTGCAGATAAATTTTTTCAACTATGTTCAATACACGCGTAGTACATGCTTTGGACAACCGTTTTGGATGAAATTGGTTTGTATTTAAATTTTGTTCCTTCAATTTTCTTTTTGCATTTTTTTTCGGCCTTTTTTTTTTATTTTAGTCATTTTATCTTTTTCATATTTTTTTTTTTCATGCCTATTTTTTTTTTCTTCAAGTCCTCTGTTGTTTTTTTTTTTTTTTTGTGGGTCTATTTTTTAACTTATTACTTTAATTTTTCTTTATGTTGATAAATTTTTTCAAATAAATCTAATACAGATGCAGTACATGTTTAAACTAGTATGTGTATATAATCTACTAGAAAGTAAGTCTTACTTACGTACACGTCCTGTCCCATGGCGGTCACTATAATTGTTGCACAAGCTTGACTTTTCAAGTCTTCTCTCTCCTCTTTTCTTTTACAATATGACTGTTTATAAATCCTACTTGCCCAAACCAAGTTGCAAAGAGCCGGCCCTCTTGTCGTTCAGATCTTTTGATGAAAAATAGTTATAAATTTAAGAAAGAAAAATGAAATAAACTAATTAATGTCACGATTTCAATGGTGATTTATTAAAAATTTTCCCTAAGCAAAGTTAATTAATTAAGAATTTCAATAGATAGCTAGCTAGTTAATTTACTTTCTACACCCCGTTAGGATTTAGCTGAATATGTCGAAAATGAAAGGGATAGTTTGAATAAGAGTTCTTAAGTTTGAAATCTATTTGCATTTTCATTTTCTTTTTAATCAATAAGAGCCATAAATCTGATACAAAATATACCCAGCTGATTCCATACAACAATTCAAATACATTAAATCAATTAATTTTATCTTGAATTGTTATCATGAGTTTTTTAATGATAAGACCTGAAAAAAAAAAATCACTATCGTTAGAGTTTTGTTTTTCAGTTTTAGGATTCATATTAAAAACTATTTATTCTACAACTTCTTTTTTATTTATTTTGATATAATTTTAACTAGATTCAAATACATTAATAGTAAGAAATCATACCGTTAAAAAGACTTTTTATTAAGGATATGATAAACCATTTAACTTGTAGTGCAACATAAGCACCTCGAACGTCATCTTTATTATGAAAATAACACAATTATATATATCTACACATAGTGATAAAATATATTTTCACTCACAAATCTTCGTACACTTATACTTGCTATTATTTCCTTATCTCCAAATTGCGGAAAGATACATTCAACAAATAAAAAACTGTGGCCGCCAACCATACATAGACTCCGTACGGCAATGCCAGGACATGTGGGTCTTTGTTTTAAGTGATAAATAAATCCTGTCTAATTACAAGCCATTCCTTTAATTTAATTATAATTTTTGTTGCATTGTATCATAGATAAGGACAGCTTGCATTGAAAATGACAAATTATAGGGATTAACTCGCATAACCATGTATGTATAAAAATATGAATATAAATAAGAATATATATATATATTCGGATAAGCTTTCACAGACACGAATTACACAATCAAACTTTTTGGAGCCGGCGCCGTAGATGCTGAAGGAATAAGGCTTTGTTTGGCCGGAAAGCAATTGGATTAGTCATTTTTATTCAAGGAAAGCAAGTTAAAAGCATATATAAAATTCTATTAGCATCAATTTTCATTTTTATCTCTTGAATATGAAAAAGTCAACTCTTAGCCACTTATTAATCACAGAGTTAAATTTATGCTTGTAGACCTAACAATCTATCTGGCTTTAATTGGAAGGAGGGGGAGAAGAAGAAAACTAACCCTTTTTTTTTTTTTTTTTAATAATTAGAAAACTAACTAATTTCACATTGACATGTTTTATATATATGTATATATATATTAATTACAATCTTGAACCGTTGTACATGCAAGTTTAATCCTCCAGTTAGACAGTTAAGACTTTAAATTTCCTCCCAAAAATCTCTCTCTCTTTTTTTTTTGAAGGGGCCAAAAATCTTATTTTATGTTTATTAAAAAATATTTATATTTTCTCTTTTTGATTCAATTATTGGAATGTTACAAAAATGGAACTTATTTTTAAAACGAGGAAAACATTTTTGTTTAGTAAAGGACCATATCAGTGGCTGATATTTAGGCTTTCTCAGCGAAAAAAGAAGGTTCTTTTCAAACTTTGTCATATACTTATTCTCTTTCAGTTTGTGGTCCAGCAGCATCTTGTGTGTAAACTAAATTATTTTCAGCATGAAAAATACTAGGGATGTCAACTCTAATAATAACTTTTGAGTACCAATTTATGTGACATGTGAGTTACCTGTTCTTTAGTAAGTGTTTAAAGTATTACTATATCAATTGATTACATTTACGAACAAAAATATAACACATGAGTTAATATTTTAAAAATTGAGATTTGAATACACATAAATATTTCTATTTTTCTATTTTCCACGGAAAAAGAAAACGTAGTCAACTTTTTTATCTTCTATAACTGTTTGTTGGTTGGCCGATTAAATGAAAGAAAATACCATTTTAAGTACCTGAAGTACATGATGTCATTACAATATTAATGTTAGAAAGAATAATTAAATGAATAGTATATAATTAAAATGGTCAATGTATGGTGAATTAAGTGTGATATATTATTAGCAACTTATACACAAATAATTAATTCTTAATGTAATTAATCGAGTTATCTATGCAATTAGTCTATAAGCCCCAAGTATTTGTGTGTGCACCTTCAACTTGTACATATATTTGGCTCTTCACATTATTAAATTTGGAATCATTTAAGTGACTCTTCGATTTTTCCAGCCAAAGAAAACAAACAAAAAGTGACTCTTCGATTTTCTAAGGAACGTAACGTAACTAACGTTGTTAATATTGAGTTAACGAGGTGATGATACTATCTATTTTGATAAATACGGTAGTTAATGCAAATGTTATGTATACCAACTCTAATCCTAATTTTTAAGTACCAATTTATCTAATATATGAGTTGTCATGTTTTTTAATTGATAAATGGTTAAAGTATTGTTACGTCAATTGATTGATTCTATCAATAAAAAAATGACACGTGAGTTAGTAAAAAAAAAGTTGAGATTAAAGTTGGGGGTTGACATCTCCTGTCTAATTTTTATGTTCTAAATGATGTCTAACCAAATATATTTTAACATATCATTGAAAGAAGTTAAATTTTAAGATATAAAAAATTAGTTATGAAGCATTTTAAAATTTTCAAACGATGTATCATAATATTGTTGGTCAGATAATATTAATGATACTAAAAATTAGAAAAATAATGGGAATCCTTAAAGTTGGTGTTCTAGCACTATTGGTAATTAATATGTCAGTATAAAAACCGATATATATACACGTGTGTGCGTGCATATAGACAGATAGGTCGACTAGATAGTAGGAGTTGAATATTGAGCGTTTTAGATCAATCTGATCTGGTGCTTAAATATCTAAGAACAAAAGCAAGATGTAAAATTCTTTTTGAAGGAACATTCAAGAAAAGTTCTGAAATATTTGGATAGATTTATATAATTAACTAGTTTTTAGGGACGTGCGAAGCACGTGTGGATTTAATATATTGATTTTTAAAAAATATATATAGAAATATTAATTTTTTCAATAAACGAAAAATAGATGTTGAATTTTTGAAAAAATTAATATCTTTTCTTAATTTATACTTGTCTTCTAGAGAATTTAATAGAATCTAGTAATCAATGATTCAAAAAGAATGTAATAATTCGAAGAATTGTAAGAAAAAATTTTGTTTAGACATATTTGAAAAAAGTTATTTTATATAGGAATACCTTGAAAAAAAATGAAGTATTGTGAATGAATCAAACAATAAATATGTAAAACTTTTGGGGAGAAAAAGAAAAAACAAAAAATAAATAAAACAAAGAGAGAGGTAAGCAACTCAATAAAAAATAAAAAAAATAAAAAGAAAAAAGAAAAAAGTACAAAAAAAAATAGAGAGATCAAATTTTTGAATAATATTAAAAAGATAACTCTCATTTATAATATAGTTATATATTATAGATACACAATTAAGTTAGGTCAAATTTGTGTTTCTTTACTAAAGTAGATGCGTTGACAATATTCAAAAATATACACAACATATAACAAAATACGAAATTCCCACCACGAAAGTAACTGTTAGAAATTGATACGATATGCGATTATAGATTTAACATAATGGTAAATTTATATCCATCTCAAAATTAAGTTCTCAAATTTAAAAAAGAAAATTTTCGTATATATTTTTAGAGCTTGTTATAATTTGATGGTCTTAAATTGGATAATGTCATTGGAATATAAATTTTTTCCTGCAACGTAGGATAATATCTCCTAAAAAAAAAAAAAAAAGGATAAATGGGTTATCATTTCTAACCAATCACTTCTCCCCTTCCACTTTCCACTTTTTATCTTCAACTGTAGATTCCTTTAGCCTACTTGGTTTTCCACTTCAACACACAAAAATCTATACACCGTGTGTGCCCAAATCTCTCCCAATTACACGTGTTTTCTTTTTTCAATTTTTTTTTTATTTTTAAAGGAGCCCTTATATAAACTTCTGTGTCTTCTCAAATTAAACAATTTCCTCTACCCATCCCCGAAAAAAAAAAGACCTTTATTCCTCGACTCAAGCGTCAAAAAAACCAACAAAGCTTGAGTAGTCAAGCGAACAAGAAAAAACCCATTTTCAGAAAATATGAGAAAAGCCAGAGGCTTCAAGCTAAGAAACAAGCTCGTGAAGATCTGCAAATGGGTTATAACCCGACGACCCGGGAGGAGAAAATCCTTAAACTTTTCAAAGAGAAAAAGAAACCCCATCTCGAAAGTCCTCAACTTGGCTCGGTGTCTCCGACGAGGAGCAAAACAGCTCATGTCTTCTACCACGTTTCCCAAGTCGGGTTACGTCCCGTTGGGTCATGACGGCCCGGTACAGAAGTCGGGTCGGGTCGGCGGGATTCCGAAGGGTCACCTGGCCGTGTACGTGGGGGAGTCACAGGACGAGACACAGAGGTACTTGGTGCCTGTGATATATTTCAATCACCCGCTGTTCGGAGAGCTTCTGAAGGAGGCAGAGAAGGTTTACGGGTTTAATCATCCGGGTCGGATCACCATACCGTGTGGGGCTTCCGAGTTTGAGAAGGTCCAGATGAGGATTGCCTCCGGGGAAGAGTATTGCCAACGGCGTCGTATTGTTAAGCAGGCTCATCATCACTATTGGTGACCATGAGAGTAATTAACTTCCATATTTTAGACCTATATATATATATATATTTTAAAGAATTCGTGAATCTCACTGAAAATTAATTTGAGGTTTATAATAAATATATAGGGGTCAGTTTGTAGATAGAAAAAATATATATGAGGATAAAGATTAAGCATAAGCCATGCTTTTGGCATATACCATGTTTGTAGTTTTTTTTCCCCCAGAACCCACTTTCATAATTGGTTTTGGTGATGAGATTGTGTATGAGCTTTTGTCCATTGATCGGAACACCAAAAAACAGAAATTTATGTACTTATTTCTTCAAATTGCTTTTTTTTTTTTTTTGGCAGTAAATCTCACGACAAGACTAATGTTCACATGAATTTGAAAGGGAAGGGTGACCCAGGTTAGCATATTATTAGATGTTATTAAATGGAACTGTTTCAGATACTGATGAGAATATTTATTGAACGTCTTAATGAGCATCTTATTATTAGATGAAAAGCGCGGCACATTACTTCAATTATATCAAATATACTAGCAGTAAGATATTGAGATAATTTTAAACATGTCAAATTAAGTATTAAACAGGCAAGAACAAGCCTATAAAATATAGGTTTTAAATCCGAAATGGCACACCTCTTATAATATAAGCAAGCTGTATACAGTGAACTGATCTAGGAAAGCTGGATTAGCATTAAGCAATAAAGCATGGACATGAGTGTCGCGCTTGTTCGTTGAACCCATGCTCAATAGTCATTAATATCAGCAATTAGAAATCTACATATATATATATATATATATATCTATATCATGAGAGGGGAAAAAAAAAAAAAAAAACCCTATAACCGGGGGGGCGGGGGGGGGGGGGGGGGGGGGGGGGGGGGGGGGGGGGGGGGGGGGTGGGGGGGGTGGTGGTGGGGCGCCGGCACGCGGGGTCTTTGTCTAATTAGGACTCAAGTTGGGTTTGCTGTATATTGCTTCGTTAATTTCTGGTCCCCAAATTACAAGAATATCTATCGAACCATCCAAAATCCACTCTTGTTGGATTTGGGCTCTACCGTTTACGTCGTTTACTATCATTTCCTTTTTTTTTTTTTAAATAATTTTAACGGCCCCAACCTTTGGGAAGAGGAAAAGGCTACTTCTATAAAAGAAATTGGGAGGTGAACCGCGTTTGCCGACCACTTTGATCCATAGTTCGGGTGGTGATGAAGGAAAAGAAACGAGGCGGTGCTGATTTAAAAAAAAATAAAAAAAAAAAATCTTAAAGGCCTTTAAAAAAAAAAAGGATGAAAAGGTAATTAGGATAGAAAAATTAGTACGGATGAATTATTAAACTTACTCATTAAGAAAATAGAGGACACATTTTTTTTTCTTTTTCTTTTTTTTTTTTTTGGGTGAGAATTTGATTAAGGGATTCAAAATATCATTTACGAAACTCTAATTTTATGGGAAAAGGGGAATTCGTATTAAATACAATAAAAGAAAGTGATCTTTATTTATTTATTGTTATTATTATTTTTGTCCTTCAAGATGCTGCCTTTGATGTCATAATCTGTACCATTGATTTTTTTTTTTTTTTTCGGGGTGAGAATCTGTACCATTTGATTGTGGGCTAAGAATGAACCAGCGGAATAGTATATCAGCCTATATAACCCTAATTAACTCATTTCTAACATCCAAACCCAACTTGGGCAGCCATGAATTGACAAATCAAGGCACGAACGTGATTTGTGTTGATACGTTGTATACCAGTTTTAAAGCCCTGTATGGTAAATTCACTTGTATCACTCGTTTGCGTTACATGCCATATTGTGTCAACGACTCACAGTGGCTCTCGAACGACCGAAGCATTGACTTTAAAGCAGGCCTAATCGTCAACTAGTGGTTGACCAGGTGACCTAACGGAGTGAGGGACTAAAGAATCAGTTTGTGTTGGTGGAGAAGTGAAGCTTTTGATTTCTTACTGGGTGAGATTTATTATTAATTATAAACTCAATAAGTTGAAGACATAATACTATGAATAGTTTATAAAAAAAAAAAAAAACTATGATAGAAAATATTAAATCCATAATTCCTTAATGAAACAAAACAGTATTCTTATGAGGATCATGACTTAGGTGCATGGAAACTATCTTATGTAGATATAAGCAAACATTGTAACATAGATAGCCATGTTATCACCTATGTCGTCAAGCTCTTTCTCTCTCTTAAAGTTTTGATAGAAGCAGAACTCATGCGATTTTAGTGTTATAAAAATAAACATTCAATTTTTAAATTAAAAAACAATTTAATATCGTAATTATTACGCAAAAGTTAATACATCAATCAATGGTAACCAAAATATCAAAGTTAATTTAATAATACAATGCACAATTTTCTTAACATTAATGCTTGGACTTTCTCTCACTTTTTTCTTTTCACTAATTGACAGCTACGTACGTAAATAGACAAATAAAGTAAACAAGGAATTTAAAAAACCACGTGATTTTGATATGTTCATTACGTGAAAATCACATAACGAATGGGAGAGGGAGGACGAAAGCCTCCACTCACTCTTTTAAAGAGTGCTATAGATGATGTGACATGGTCATTACGCGACGATAATGTGAAAATTACATAACGAATGAGAGAGGAAGGACGAAAGCCTCCACTCACTCTTTTAAAGAGTGTTATATAGATTCTTTTTCATTATTTTTAGAGGATAATAGCATTACACTTGAGACATTATGTTTCAATCATTGTAATTTTCAAGCATTGTACAGAAAAACAAAATAAACTTCCTAAGGGCCCGTCTGCGGAACAATTGGCATATGATTTTTATACGTTTTTGTCTTTTTCTTCAATAACGAAACAACAATATTAATATTAATTCTTTTTCTGAATATATTTTAAGATTTTATTTTATTTTTTTCACTTCAAATAGTTTTTTTCCCAAACACATATTTTAAAAACTATATCTGATTTTCAAACAAAAACACATCTCTAAAACCTCTCCCAAACAAACCCTAGATTTTCTATTTCCTCTGCTCTTTTACTAGCAACTACACTACTCCATCCTATTGATCAAATTCAAATTTCCAGATATATGCCGGCCGGTTCACTTCATCGATCCACTTCAAATTTTCAGTCAGGTATACAAAAATCCTCCGATTCTTACTTTTCCACTGTAAGTTGCAAGAATCAGTTTCTTTTTATTTTTCCTCCTTAACACACTGCTTTTAGACTTCGAAGATATTTAGTTAGGTCCTTTGCTTTCACTAGTCGGCCATTTGTGAGAGTAAAATTTTGTTTGTCGATATATTTTTTTTTCAATAATAAATGGCGAGAAAGAACAACTGACAACAATAAACTTTAAGACTGCGATAATTCAAAATCCTCCAAACTAAACAAAACCCCCAAGTACGTTCAACAAATATTAGTAAGGTGAATTGCCTACTTCTTCTCTCCGTCACGCAACTCCATTGGCGAAGCTCTTTCTTCCGAGTTTCTTGATCACACACAATATGGTAAGTACTCCTCCTGCTCTCAGAGCTCCTCTCCGTTTGTTCAATTTTTCTGTGTTTTTTCTAGTTGTATATTTACTTGTACGAAAAGGCAAGCTTGACATGCATTCCATGCTTTTCTTTGTTGATCAAAGCAAACGTTCTGAAATAAAGATATTCTTTTTGTGGTTTAAATCATGCTTAATTAGCTAAGCAGATTTCCTTTAAAATGTGCTAATTAATGATAATAATTATTAGTAGCTACGAAAATGCTTTCCGGCTAAATCTTCAGAGTTTTATTATGCTTTTAATTGGCTTGGTTTTTCTTTTGGTATTGTTTATTTGTCCTGCAAACTAGTTAGTACTATTTTCATTTCTTTTTCATTAACAAAATTAAGTGGATTGAGAGAATGATGTGCATGCTAAAGAGGAGCCGACCTAGAATCAGGATGTCTGGGTGCATCTACTTCTATTACCATCGTTTTAAAAAATAAATAAATAACTCCACTCTCACGTTAGCACAACAGCAAATAATTTATTCTTTTCTCTTCCTCTTTTTTTCTTTTTTCTTTTTCTTTTTTTCTTTTTCATTTTCCTTATTCTAAAAGTATATATTTTAAAACTTATTTCTATTTGGATTCACCGATTGCAACATATCAATTGATCCACTCGTCTTTGAGTATAATCGAAATCCAGTACATAAATATTCTTTCCTTTTTTTTTTTTTTTTTTGGAAAATCTCCAAGAGAAAAGTTTATTAAAAAGAAAAAAAAAAATGAAAGATCAACCTAGACAGGGGGGACATTGCAGCAAATTCCTGACCCCAACCCGACGCTAGTCTCGAATCCCTTAACTCTGACCCCAACCCCGAATCTGGTTCCAAAACCCAATCTCGACCCTAATCTTGAATTCTGATCCTGACACCCCCTCTGAATCCCGACCCCGACCTTAGTCTTGATCTCGACTCTTGTCCCTAAACCCGACCCCGTTCCGAATCTTGAAACCTAATCTTGGTCTTGAATCTTGACCTTGACCACAGTCTGGAATTCCATCTCTTGTCCCAAATCCTGATCTCAATCCCTGTTCCAAAACCCAGTCCCGATCCCTTCCCTCTTCCTGAAACCTAACCTCAATCCTGAATCCTGAATTTGATCCCGACCTTTATCTCAAAACCCGATCCTGATTCGGAATCCTAACCCCAGTCCAGAAACTTGATCATAATTCTAAAAACTCTGACGCTTACACTAAAACTCGATTTTGATCTTGATAAACAAAAGAAGTTAATTGTTAAAAAAAAAAAAAAGTTTTTAAAAAAATCTCCATCCAAACATACATGTTTTGTTTTCATTTTTTGTAAATCATTTTTCAAAACACAATTGCCGAACACCATTTGTTTTTTAGATCAGGTGAGAATTGTATTTGTTCTCATCTTAGAAAACAAAATTTTGAAAACCGAAAACAGAGAACATGGGCAACAAGCCATAAGTATCTAAACATAAAATGAAGACAAAAACCACAAAACGTAAACATCAAACACAACATTGATAAATATTTGAAGTTCTAAAAGCTGTCCAATCCGTCCATAGGTTACAGAATAGAAACCGAACATCACAAAACGATCGCGATGAACAAAACAGAAACAACGTCGGTTCAAAATCCGAGTGCAGCGAAATGAGATCTTAACTAACAGGACAGGTGTCCACATAGTTACATGCTTACCAAGCTACAATACCAAGACTACAAATATTGAGACTCATAAGTAGTTGATTTGCTAGGACCGATTAACACATCAACAGCCTATGGAACATGATCAGCTGCCTCTCCTCCCTGCGTATTGCTTGACACTATACCCTGTCTCAGCTCAGAGACGTAGTTGCGTAAATCATGCCAATAATACAAGATAGTATAAAAAACAAGATTAGCAATGCTGACCGCAGCCAAAGACCAATAATACTTATCCAAACGACTCTCATCAAGAGTGTCTTGGAACCAGCTAGTACCACCACTCCGTGCGGATGCCTTACGCATTATGAAAACGGCCAAGACATTTCCTATATTTCCTAATCCATAAACACCGGCAGCAAGATGATTTAGATATGGATCCATAGGCTCAAGGGGATAATTGCTAAACAAAAGATCAATGCTCTTGCTTGAAATTCCGTCGAGGCCACCAAGGAGCGTGTACTGTGGCACCATCCAAAACGTAGTCATATCAGTTATATTCTTATCTTCTTCTGAATATTCGTTATGTCGTAGTACTCTGCCGCTCTTAACCCTATTCAACCTCTCGGTCTCCACTCCTGCAGCAGTAAAACAGCAAAATATGGCCAAAACCATGGAGACGGAAAGTGCAGCACAGCCAGCGTATTTTTTTAGATCCTTACTGTTGATGCGTTTAACTATTTCTGTGTATGTCGTGGAGAATATGAACCGTGCAAGGTAGTACCACAGCTGGAGCATGAAAGTATGGGGGCCATGCTTGTTATTCATGGTATCAGCTTGGTCAAGGAAGTATGTATCTCCAACTGCAGATACGACCCCCAACATGAAGAAGGCCATGCACACCAGAAACCTTCTCTTTCTCATCGCTGCAGGTCTCCCCCTTTCTGATCTTCCATTCCTTTGTTGCTCTTCTCCATTTCCATTATTTGTTAAACTACTTCGACCCTTCAGACAGTTTTTAAACCTACAATTTGCCAAATTCCAATTAGTCGATCTTCATACTGGGGAGAGTTTAGATCCACTATTCCAATATTAGAATATTTTTACACTACAATACAATATTCAATTGGCTGTCCATGTTTTGCCTTTCTTTGAATACACACCTCTTTGTACAGTAAACCATTCTACAAACACTATTATCCATCCTTCCAGGACTATTAATATTATTTTGTTTCCCTATTATTTCCAACCACAGGCAAGCAACGTGGCTGTGTATGATTGGCAGCTTGAAGGAGCAGGGCGCATGACGGACTACTGTTGGACATGGGCGAGGGTGCACGAGAGGCTTGGTGGAATGTGTCGCGGATAGACCAGCAACCCTGTTTGTGCTGATCAAACGGCCATGTGCTTGCGTGTGGTGGAGCTCTAAAACATATTTAACTTTATACGCACTCAAATATATTTGCCATCCAAAACACATATTCGAACACAAATATTACGTTTGAATTAAATACCAAATTGAATATATCATTCAAACAAATCATTAGAGTACGGCGTCATCAATTATAAGACTTAAGTTTGCATTCACACACTACAGGGATGTTAATTGGATGGATTGCACCCGGGTTTACTAAAAGGTGATCAACGGCGTTTAGGATGTGGGTCAATTCGACCACTAAAAAGGGGGAAACTGTTGATGTACTTTTACATTTTTATTTTTTTCCTCATATTTCTCAAATGATCCCTAACTATAACGCAAACTCTTTCAAATTTGAATTACATTCATTGAACAACCGTAAATCACATAAAATAGCTAATACCGTAGAAGCATTAATAATATAAATATATAAATTTCAATGGTTTTTTTTTTTCTTTTTTGGCAATTCTTTTAGTTAATAATTTCTTCAAGTTTTAACTCTGTTATTTTTCCTTACTTTTTTTTGCTAGGGGATTGTATTTTATGTAATGCGGTGTGGTTACTTTCAAAATTCAACATTCTTTTCTAGTGTCCGTTCATGTATTTCAAATATTCTTATTATTTTTCTGGAAAGATTACATGTATATTTTTTGTCTCTCTATCATATCCATCCACATGGGAACTAGGTAGTCAATAATGGTATTCATCATGGAGATATTCCTTGCGGCCCTATTCACGTACAATGTAAATAATCGACATTTAACAAACCGCTACGCACTCAACAAGCACCACTGTACTACTGCTTTCATGAGCTTCAACAGAATGGTCGACTCGCGTCTATATTGGCTATTCAACTCCCCGTGACTCGCTCAGTTGGTCACCCAATCGGTTACCTATGACCACTCAATCCCTTACCTACGATTCTTAAACGTTTGAGTTTGATCTCCCTACTTTTCAGCACTTTATTTATAGTTTTCTCGCTTATGATGAATGTTTGATAATAGATTTTTATTAACGATGATCAATGATCCCAATAATTAATTCTTAACTTTTTTTTTGTTCGATTCTCACATCTATAGTACTAAAGTATGTAGTTGTCTAGTCATTTTTGGAATTTATACAAATTAAAATTCTCCACTTTCAGGTTTTTTTTCTTTTTCTTCTTTTTATGAAAAAGAAGTTTTGTTTTCTAATTATGAGGGATTGGATAAAGTGTTTGATGACTGATAAGGAAAATAATAAAAAGCATAGTCACCATACTTCTTACCAGAATGGAAAAACATTAACAACATTGCTGGTGACCAAAAAAAAATTGAGAGAAAAATATTTTTTCCTTCATTTTTTTTTTTACTACTTGTATATGTTGGTAGCTTAGCTTATATTCTTTACTTTCGATTTTACATGGTTTGTTTGCTAGTACTAACCCAGAAAAGAAAAAAGCTAAATAGATTTCGTTAAAGAAAAATTAAATAAAAAGATTACCGGGGTGGGGCTGGTGTCCTTTACCCCGTGGCGGGCTTCGTTGCCACTCCGCCCCACCCTATTTACACATCGCTAGACTACAAGCAAGGACGATAAAATGTACCTGGAGTAAGCGTCTGTAAAAGCCGTAGGTAGATGGCTTCCCCGTGCTTGACCAGGGTTGTACGAAGCGAAAACAAGTGTTGCCGCCACCATACATAGGGCTGAAATAAAAAATAGAATTTCATAGTCCGTGAAAGTAAGGATCACAACTCCAACCACATGGATCAAGGCAAGTATAAATTTGTTCTTGTGCTGACGAAAAAATTTACTTGCATATGACCCAAATCTTGCTAAATATTTTGTGTCCTCTTCTGTTGCCAATTCACTATCTCCTTCTCTTGCTAAATCTATGCCCTCTTCTATTGCCAATTCACTGTCTCCTCCTCTTGCTAAATCTCTATCCTCTTCTATTGCCAATTCACTGTCTCCTTCTTTTGCTAAATCTATGTCCTCTTTTATTGCCGAATCATTGTCCCCTTGTTGAGTGAGTTCGTCTAATGAGATTGATTCTCCACTGGAAATTCCCAGACTTAGCACAACTAATGCTATAGGAAAATAAAGGTTTTGCTGGTTCATCTTTACGGAAGCTGACAAAAGGCATAACCCCTGATACATATACCAAATAATGAAAAACTGATCAGTCCATTCATATATATATATATATATATATATA
>JAFMPE010028661.1:0-15613 GCA_024759925.1 Ficus religiosa | reverse complement strand
CATTCATCTTGATTTGGCTATAAGCCAGCCATGTTAGCTCCACATGATAGCCTTTAGCAAAAGGCTAAAAAGGCACTCATCAGTCAGTTCGACCCTTTGTCTATTTAGTTTTGCCGCCTATTAAGTAAGAGAATAGGTTCCGTTCAAGCGGCCCACCTTTATTCAACTATACCAGCTGCCATGCACGACCAAATAAGAACGATTTCAATGCCTTTCTCCAGATAAGAAGCGGAACATGCCATCACTTGTAGCCTTTTCCTTTGCCAGGGACTTCCACGAAAAGAAAATAGGTAGCATCGTCTTATGCTCGACATTTGTTGCCCTGGTATATATCCCGGAGTACTCCTATGGCCTATCTGTCACCCAACCTACTTAAACAACCTAAAGGCTTGGCCCCCGTTTAAAGAATGACCCTTATGGCATGGCTTAGTCAATTATTTTGGTAGTTTAGATAAGTTTTGGACCGCCACGTCTCTGAAAGCATGTTTATTGCCTCCCTTTCTTTCTATCCTCCCTCCTTGGAGCTCCTCCATTTGTTGGGTGATCCTTTGCTCTCACGTTTAAGTGTTTGCTCATCCTTTCAAGTCAAACGGAGATTACCAATTTCGGAGGGACCAACCATTGTACTTCTAGGGGATGGTCTAACATAGCGAAGGGCCATGACTTTTGTGAGTGAATGAAGGGAAGAGTATGAGGAAGGCCGGCTTTCTATATGAAGATTCAAACAAAAAGAAAAACGGTCAAACCAACCATATCTTACTGAATAATCTGACTGAATGAGGAAGAGAATGGGAGCTTGTTGGTTAAACGTACCGTCAGCCCGTAGAGGGATAATTTTCACTACAAACTCTTCTTGACCTCTACGATTGCTCGTAAGCACCTTCATGTTAAGCTGTCAGAGCACAAAAGTGGATGCTAAACAAAAGGTGCATCAATGGATACCCCAAAAGCATAGAGATGGGACTCTGAGTCTTTTTTATGTTGGTTTCTGTAAATCATTAAAATGAAACTTTCTTTAAAGGAAATTGGTCTCTTAGGTTAGTTCAAAGCCTTCCTCTACTTCTGCATCTAACTAAAGGTGAACAACCGGCATTGCAAGCAAATAGAGAGCCCTTGTCCATTTGAGTCGTTGGGAGCCAAATTACAGAAGGTCATTTGTAAGCCCAAATGGAATGAAAAGGAACTCGTAAAGCCATATCTGGTAAACAACTGCTCATTCATAACATCCCATCAAGCAAAATCAATGGGTGCATAGGCAAGTTGCATACAGGATTAAGAAATGAAATAGAAGTATTTGAACCTGTCTCCCCACCACCTATTTGCTTCACGCATAGGAAGGCAATGAAGTTCAGTTCATGAGACTGCGGTGGAGTGGAGAACAATAAGAGATCTATTAAAAGAAAGATTTATCAGAGAGAAAATCTTAACAGTTACATCCAATCACATACTACACAAACTACACGAAAGTTGCCCCTTTTTCATGGGGATTTACCGCACAGAGCAAGAGAACGAACTTCTTATATCCCTTTTCCACTCAACCTAGAAACAAGATCGGATGTTATTTCGGTTCGTCTCCATTTTTGTGAAACTATTCCTCAAGCAAGGTAGCCGATAAGTCATCAAAGGGTTTGTGTCTTCCGGTGTGGAAATCTGACAATGTGTCAGAAACTGAAAGGTCTAGCTCAGCAGTATTTGAGGAGCACACCTTTTGCCTACACATTTTAGAATATCTTCTCCTGGTCGTAAAAGATCGAGAAAGGAAAATGTTCTGAGGAGCCCTTGGAAGGAGCGAGCTTAGCCGGTTACCTCCCTCGCTCTGGGAGATTGGGGCTCTCCCCGAAAATCATCATGTGCAGGAGATGACGTTTCAAAATTCCTGTTTCCTTTCCCTCTTTTTTTTACTTCCTCCTTTCTTTAATTCGTAGGAGGTCAAGTTCAGGATGCTGTTCAAGTTAGTGAAGTTATTTCATTGTAATTAGACCTAACAAGAATGGAATCATGCTATGTAGGATTTGAACCTACGACATCGGGTTTTGGAAGGTTTTGGCGGGTGGAAACATTATTGATAATTATGACCATGCGTTGTTGGGTGGAATTGGGGTTGGTTGGCATTCCTCAGATTGTAACTGAGGCAATTTGTGGTATACGTGTGATGAAATAATAATTGGCGTATTGTTTTTGTTATGTTATTAATTATAGTAAGGTGTTTTTTATTTTTAGAGGAAAAGGAGCAATGATGATGCAAAATAAGTTGTAGAAAATGGGGAATTTTTGTGATTTTGTTCTTTTTTGCTGCTTGAACTTTCTTCATAATGGCAAAAATATCGGATTTACTTTATAGATATATGAAATTGGTCAATCAATCAAATAAAAATATTTTGATTTATCAATAATTTTTATTAATAACTTAAGGTTTACCAATTATATATGTTTTGACGAGAAATTATTGTAAATAATATTTTTACGTAAATAATTAAAATAAATAGTAAAGTTTTAAAATATTTAAATAAAAAATTTTCTAGATAAACAAATTCATTAAATAAATAACATATTTAAAAGAAGTACTTCAATTATTTACAAAAAAATACTATTTACTTCTTTTTTTTTTCTTTTGTTTTTATCAACAAATAAGAAACTTTTTATGTTAAAGTATACAACTATCTTTTGATTAAAAATTCCACCCTTTAAAAAAAAAAAAAATTCCATAATAGTGACACGAGGCACAAAAATTGATGTTGGAAACGTAAGGGGATACAAATAGGGACTTCAAATCATCCCACGTTAATTTGTTATTTGTTGGGCAAGCAATACCGAATTTAACTCTGATGTTGTTAATGGCTTCACATTATGCAAATCTTGTAAGATTGACATTTTGACAATGACCTAAAAATCCTATGCACAAAAGATAAAACTAGCTTTCGAAGTATATTGCAGAATTATGGGAATCGTTTTTGTACAATTTTATTTTCATTATCAGGGCCTACTTGTTTTTGACTTAAAAGAAAAGTCTTTCACATCAATTACCCATCTTGTTCCATACATGAAAAGAAAGAATTTGTTATTTCCTGTTTGCATTTTCTCATATGATGCAATGAGACTTATTCATTGCATAATTAAAAAAAAAAAAAAAGGAGACTTTGTTATTTGGATTCGGAAAATCCAACCAATTAGTTTAAATTACACCTACCTAAAAAAAGATAAAATAAAATAAAACAAGTTATGAGCACCAAATAATTGTCCCTTTCAAAAATCTCTAATTTTTATTTCACCTTAATTGCACTGATCAAAATTTACAATTAAGTATCTCTTTGGAAACGTTAATCTTGATTATCTTCATTACATGTGTTACCTTGGTAATATAATTAAATCAATTATTAAAATATTCCTTGGTAATATAACTCATAATTCAACTTTTTCCCATGTTCCAATTACACGTTCCTCCTTTCTATATATAATGCCATCTTTTGGCCAAATTTATAACTCCAAATTTTCTATTTCTCCCTCTCAATCCCATAATTAAAGTCACCCTTTTTTTTTTTTTTTTTTTTTTTTTTTGAGAACGATAGAGGATTGGTGCACTTACAATAGAAGCAAGAACCATCTCATCCCTAATAATAGAGGTAATACAACTAGAGAAGTCCTCTAACCAAAAAAAAAAAAAAAAAACCCATAGTCATCAATATAAAAAAAAGGAATAATAATAAAATAAAAGGCAAACTTTGTTAATATGTGACCTGCCATATAAATCCGAAAAGGAGATTAAACGGGCATGAACCACCACCAACTTCGCTCATTAACAATTTTATATTGTTGAAAAATAGGAACTTAAAAAAACATAGGGCCATGCAAATTTATATTCCATGTTTATTTTGGCTTTTATTTTCACACTAACAAAACCGGATACATGCATTGCATACTGTTTCCAAACTGGAATTAAAGCCCTATTAGGCAAAGTTTTGAAAGATAATGGATGGAGGAAGATTAAACTTATGTAAAATATATTTATCTATGTATATATATGTGTATATATATAGAGACGCACAATCAAGCTCAACCATGCAAATGGCTATGATTGAGCTGTGATCACATATGTAACAGCTCCAATCACAGCTCCAATCAGGATATAGCTGCCACGTAAGCCTACACACGTGTGCACACAAGATTCTCTCACGTGCGCTCATTAGGCTTCTTTTTTTTTTTTTTTTTTTTTTGTATTATTATTATTTTTAAAACTTTACTGTTTTCTTTTCCTTTTTTTTTTTTTTAAAATTCAGTTTTTAATTTTTCTTTTATTCATCAGGTTTTTCTTGGGCTGCAATTTAATGACTCGCTTCCGACTCGGTTTTCATTATTCAATAATAATCAATGCTTTTCACGTTGTGACATGGACCACACGGGATCGACCGCCCATTACTATCCAACCTTGCCCTTCTCTTTAAGTTTTGTGAATTTCCTTAACTACCCCTCTTCATTGACTAATCTACCCTTCACGTCTTATGGCTTGTGCTTAATTATCATAATTTAAAAATCAATATCCATGGAGTGAGGCTGCTTTTTATCAATTTGTTAAAAGAAAAGGGCTGCATTTATCTATGGTGTGCTAATTTTACAACTCTGCCCTTAATTTGTTTTTATTCAATTTTAACTATTATTTTCCTTTTAGTAAAGACTTCCATAAACCAAACACCGAATCGAGTATTTCACCCCCTTATGCGAATCAAAGGGCAAGGAGTCAAGGCAAGAAAATTATAATTAAATGACTTAATTAGGACATATTTTTCAAACAATTGCCTAATGTCACTTTTTATTTGAGTGATCCTAGGTTTTGATAACAAAAAAGATACAATCAACCTTTTTTTTTTATACCTTCTTTTAAACGTTAAGCAATAGTAAATCGTCAGTCAAAAATATCATGGTCTTGACAAATTTGACAAACTTGCTTTCCACGAAATTTGAACTTATCACTTTCATTTTAAAAAAATAAAAAAATATGAAGAAGAGGTAAGGAAAAGAAAGACAAAAACAAAGAAACATGCACTTATCATTAAGAAACTTCATACTGTGTCCTCATATATGAGAATGATAAGTCATATTTTAAACTGAAAATACAATATTATATTTAGAAAATCATAATTATCATTGCAAGTTTAATCTAGTTGTAATTCCATATCAATTTCTAATATAAAGTTTCAAAGCTCAAATCTCCAACCTCCAAATAAAAAAAAAAAAAAGGAATTAATCAAGCAATTGGAAACAATAATTAGCTCTTAAATAAGCCCTCAATAATAGTACGGGGGTCAAAAGCGTAAATTCACTCCCACACTAAAGCTCTCCCCCCTCCAAACTATACTTCTCATATCTACCCTTCCGAAGAAGACTAAAATACCCTTCTATTATCTATCTATCTGTTCTTTTTCTTTTTTGTTTCCAAAATTGTTATATACATGAGTCGAGACCCATCAATATATATTTAAATAAAAAGCAATTTTAATAAATATCAATAAGGACGGAAAGCGATCGGGGAAGGGACAGAGAAGCTTACAAACGCTTACACTTGCAAAACACAACTCCAAATCTCTCTCTCTCTCTCTCTCTCTCTCTCTAACTTCTCTACCTGACGAGTGACGACGACCAAAGGAAAAAAAAACCTATATAAACAGACTCCCGCTATTTCTGCTTCTCTCGCTAAACAGCCAAACGCATTGCGCAAACCCCTCTCTCGGTCTCTCTCTCCTTTCTCTCTCTCTCCTCTCTCTGTAATTTCATGGACTCCCGCTCTCGCTCCTCCGTCATCGTCATCGGTGCCGGTGTCTCGGGTCCGTAATTTACTTTTCCGGTTCTTTCTTTCTTTTTTCTTTCTTGATTATTTATCAAGTCTTCTTCTTCTTCTTGTTTTTTTTTTTCCCTTGTCGATTTGATCATGGATCATAAGAGCTTTGTATACATGTGTGTATTTATTTGTATAGGTATATCGACGGCGAAGGTGTTGGCGGAAAAGGGAATAGAGGACCTTCTGATTCTAGAAGCTTCGGACCGCATCGGCGGGAGGATTCGGAAGGAGAGCTTCGGCGGCGTGTCGGTGGAGCTTGGCGCCGGGTGGATCGCCGGCGTCGGCGGCAAGGAGTCCAATCCCGTTTGGGAGCTCGCCGTCAAATCCGGACTCCGTACTTGCTTCTCCGATTACAGTAATGCTCGCTACAACATCTACGATCACAGGTCCGATTTTTTTTTTTTTTTTTTTAATTTTTAAAAACATCGTCGGTTTTTTTTTTTTTTAAATTTTGATTTAGATTGGAAACGTCGTCGTTTGTGTGTGGTTTTTTTAAGCAGCGGGAAGATATTTCCGAGTGGAATCGCCGCCGACTCGTACAAGAAAGCCGTCGAATCGGCCATTAAGCAGCTGAGGATCCAAGAAGCCAATCTTTGTTCTCACGACCTCTCCAATGTCTCCGAACCGCCTTCGTATGTCCCTCTCTCTCCTCTCTCGTATGTTCCTCTCTCGCCTCTCTCTTGATTTCTCTTTCTCTCTCTATATCTTTTTAATTTTTTTTCCTGGTTCAGAGCTCCAGAAACGCCGATAGAGCTCGCCATTGACTTCATCCTGCACGATTTCGAGATGGCAGGTCAGTTTAGATCATTTTCTGTTTGGCCGCTAAGAAAATCGGAGGAGAAAAAGAAAATGTCCGAAAATACGTTCTAAATTTGAAAATTTTTAATTTTTGATTTTTTCTAGAGGTGGAGCCCATATCAACATATGTGGATTTTGGAGAGCGAGAATTTCTAGTTGCAGATGAGAGAGGGTATGAGCATTTGCTATACAAAATGGCTGAAGAATTCCTCTTCACTTCTGGTGGTAAAATCTTGGATAGTCGCTTAAAACTCAATAAGGTACCCAGAAACACAAAATTTCCTTCATCTTTTTTTTTTTTTTTCTCTCTCTTCCTTCTTCTTATAATAAGTTTGTTGATTAATTGGTGGGAGACGAAAATTTTAAGTTGAAATTGATTTATTTTTTAAAAATTAATTATAATTTTATTTGTTAAAAAAATAAAAATTAAGATAAAAAAATAAAATTGAATTGAAGTTAAATAAAAAAAGAGTAAGGTTTTTTTGAGTGTTGCAATCGCAACAGTGGGGGAAAAAAGGGGACGTAGATGAGTAAAAATAGTGGACTAGAGGGAAAAGTCCCTTCTTCTTTTTTCTGTTTTTGCATGTATTATTTGGCTTTTATTTTATTTTTTTGTTTTTTGTTTTTTTTTTTAAATTGAGTTGAGATTGATAGACCCACTTTTTGGAGTTTACAGATAATGACGTTTTCCAAAAGCAGTTTTCTTTTTTGCTTTTTTTTTTTTTTTTTTTGGCTTCTTTTAATCACAATTATTATATTGCAAAAACACACCCTCCTTTACTAGGGTCAACCTACTATTTCATTATTTTTTTTTTCAAAAAAAAAAAAAAATCTATTGTCTACAGGGCCTGGATTCATTGATGAATAATTAAAAGAGTGGTTAAACGTCTTACATAATTATCGTTTATTTAATCTTCATGATCACGGGCAACCAGCTTTTTAAATTTAACGGAGAGTAATTATCTAGGGTGGCTGTTGACTAGATTAGAATATTCGACAACCTTTGTAAGGAATAATATAATTTTCATAGAGATTTTAAAATTGAGTCAAAGCTTATATCAAAGACTCTTTCTTTTCCTCCTTTGATTACATATAATATGCATTTTTAGCTGGGGGTCTCATACACATCCTAATTAGATGTGTGTATATACATATATACATAAATTTATATAACGTATCAACTTCTCCGCCAACTTTAAATGTGGAAATACATTTCTTGCAGGTAATGACTTGTTATGAGATTTTCTTTTTCTTTGGGGTTTTTGGTTAAGATTATCTTCTTGTTCTTGACCTCGTTGAAATAGCGTTTTAGGCTTGAAACTATGTGAGAATTAACGTTCAATCCCAATAGAAGGGCTTTGGCATTTGACCTTTTTTGTCGAATGTATTTAGTAGCTCACAGTAAAGCTAAGAAAAATAAGCACTTTTTGATTCCATGACCCCACAAAGAGCCTTGCCTTGACCTACCAACAATATCTTTGATTTCAATCATAGAACCATGGATTGCCTTTACCCTTTCGGGGTTTTTTTTTTTTTTTTTTTAATTTATTTATTTGGGAAGGGGGGAAAGGACCTTCAAAGGCCTTTTACCACTCAAAAATAAGTGGGCCCCTCCCAAGGTCCTCAATTTGCGTTATTCTGCAGTGTCCATTGTGCATTATGACTTGAGAACAATAACCGTTGAGGTGAGATGTCATATCTATGAGAAACAAGAAAATTGGGAGTCTTGTCACTTTTCTCCATTAAATGTGTTTCTTTGTTGGGCAGAAAATTATGTGATATGATATAAAAAAAAATAATTTATTTTTTTATAATATACAGTGTAACAAATTTAAGCATCCGCATGAATCCTTGATTGGAGTTAAAATTTTTAAATTAGAGTTGGTTATATTTTTAAAAATTAATTATAAATTTTATTGATTAAAAAAAAAAGATAAAAATTTAATTAAAAAAATATAATTTAATTAAGGTTGAATTTAAATTACTAAATAAATTCTAAGACTGTATCATATGTTTTGTTCATCTAAATTATGAGCATTTTCCCCTCCGTTGCCAAAAAAATTTCGTTCTTCTGTTTCTAAATGAATCTATAAGTTGTGGACTTTTTCATGGTTTGACTATTCAAAACTTTAGCTAGCTAGCGGGGTTGTCTTAGGTTCCCATGATATGGATACATTTATTGTGATCGGATCTGAATCATCCGATCTGATGAAATGCACGATTTTGGGGCAGGTTGTTCGGGAATTACGGCACTCGAGAAACGGCGTTACGGTAATAACGGAGGATGGTTCCGTCTACGAAGCCGACTACGTGGTTTTGTCTGTTAGCATTGGCGTTCTCCAAAGCGACCTCATTTCCTTCTACCCACCTTTGCCCGTACGTCTCTTCTTCCTTCTTTTATTTTAAAATGCATATTGAATAATTGAATACCAAATACCTTTTTTTTTTTTTTCCCTTCATAAGATGCTTGGATTTGGAGAATCTTTACCGTTCAATGTGCTTCCTCTTCTTATGGTTTTTTGTCCAGCCTAGTTTTTATTTTGTTTTGCTTTGTTTTTTGGGATAAATATTGTCCAACGTATGGTGGAAGCTAATGCTTGGGTTCCCTAAGATATATATACTATATACATACATGGGTCCACCTAGGTGGGAGTTCCAATCTCAACTTGTTTTGTATGTCATATATAACTTATATGTATACATATAAATATATAGATATACAGACATGGCCCCACAACATTAAATGCTTTCGTTGTAGTAGTCACTGGTCAGAATCCATAGACAGCTAGGTCTCATTCCCAACAGGGAGTGTATGCTGGCTGCTGACGCTAGGGAAAGATTTTCGAGGTGTTGTTTTATGCAAATCCTGTGGATTTTGCTTCATGTCTCTAGATTTCTAACCCACAGTTTTACCATGGGATATGCCCCATTTGGTGATTTGTTGGTTGGTGACCAAACATCACTTAAAATAACTAAAAGACACCCATAAATTTTTACTGTTGGAGCACCCTATCGTACATACTTTAAATGATTTTATATTACAACTGTAGGATTGAAATTCGACGACAGGTATGAAATGAGACTGGATACTTCAAAGATGATATCTTGAGCAGTATTAATACACGTCATCGAAACAAATAGTACGGTCATGAACAATAATCTGATGAACAATAATCTGATGAGTGGAGGATTCCACCGTAGAATTTCCCTTTGTCGATCCCCCTATCTTTTTTTGTCTCGTAGACAATGAATGCGTGGTTAATTTGAGAGTTATTTCGATATTAGAATTGTAGATTATGAAACTGTTTTAACGAATTTCTTTACTTAATAATGAAGCAGAGATGGAAAACAGAGGCCATACACCAATGTGATGTAATGGTGTATACAAAGATCTTTCTTAAGTTCCCTTATAAGTTCTGGCCATGTGGACCCGGCAAAGAGTTTTTCATTTATGCCCATGAGCGAAGAGGCTACTATACATTTTGGCAGGTTGGTTTACCTTTTCATTCTTTCCTTAGTTTTTGCCTTGCTCAGTTTATCTTTACATTTTCATGCCCCTTTTTTTTGTTTTTTAATTACGGAAGTTTCTTTATACTTTTTTTATTTGCCTGTTGTACAATGGTCTTCATAAACGCCCCTTTCCAAATCATAGTGAACGCAAGATTCGATATTTATTTATTTATTACAGATTTTACTATTAAATTGGTGCACCTTTGCAATGTGCCACGTTAATGCACTTTTAAAACTAAACTAAACTAAAACTAAAATAAGGGCTTTTACGGTTTACTTCGTGACGAAAACCAGCTGATTTCCTTTTCAAGCTTGCATGTACATGCATCGTGACGATTTTATGTATTGTAGGATCAGTAGAAAAAAAATTATTGTTGAGAGTAAATATTATGCACATATATAATTCCTCAATTTGGGCGATATTGCACAATGATTCACCAAATAAAAATAAAAAATGGTCACTATTTTCTCTTTTTTGTTTTTTCCTTAAAAGGTTTCCTGTTTGGATTATGATTAAGACCTTGTCTATCGCGTGTTTTTTCACAGTTGGTTTGCAACTACCTCCATTTACAATATTTTAATAAAAACAAAAAATTATATATATATATATTTCTTTTTTCATGTAGTGTTAAAAGACTTTTTACGTTACTTATTTTTGTATAGTTCTTCCTCTGATGATGTATTTGATGATTGTGTCGCTATCTTAGAGCTGGCAATGTCTGTTGTAACTACGGATACATCTCTGTCTCAGCTGTTGTTGATGTCTTTATTCGTTTAATTCGTTATTTTATAATCAGATTTCAGACCTGTCGGATCTTTTAAATTGATTCTTTGTTTTCACTGTAAAAGATTTGATTTAGTTTAATCGTCACACGTGGCCTGTTGCGGAGACATTGTGGGATCTCTTTTGTCTGTTAGATTTCAAATGCTTGTTTATTTAGTCGATCAATGTGGATTCTGTAAAACTAATACCTAAATTACGAGTCATCACTAATGAAATATTTTGAAAGATTAATAAGCTTAACGCCATCTTTTAATATCGTTACGGAATTGAATTCTTCTCTATTAACCAAACGATCTGATTAAAAAAAGAAAGTTGTTAGTTACCACTTGATGAAGGCTACTCGCAGTCTTTCTTGTCTGACAACCAAATCTGTTTTTGGTGTCATGATCAGCACATGGAGAACGCCTATCCGGGGTCAAATATCCTGGTGGTGACTTTGACAAATGGGGAATCAAAGCGTGTCGAGGCACAACCCGACGGAGAGACATTGAAAGAAGCCATGGAAGTGCTTAGAAATATGTTTGGACCTAATATTCCTGATGCTACTGATATACTTGTACCTCGCTGGTATAACAACAGATTTCAGCGTGGTAGCTACAGTAATTATCCTATCATCACCAATGACCAAGATTTTCATGATATCAAGGTATTCACTTATAAATCTAATGTGTTTTTTAAAAGTAGTAGTTTTTTATTTTTTGTAATTAAAAAAATGTTTCTTATACCACTTGATAAGGCATAATTTGGGGTGAATTAAATATTGCAAGAGGTCAATTTGGTTAGCTGAAAATGATTCCCTAATTAAAGTTGTCATTCTCTTAATGGAGGGCCTATGAACCTCCTAGAGCTCATTCTCCTATTAGTTTAATATAAAATTTTTAAATGGGACATTAAACTATGTGAAGTTTTTTTTGGACTCTTTTGAGCTTCTTAAAAAAATTTCTACCTTGTGGTCAGGCCCCGGTAGGACGGATATTCTTCACCGGCGAACACACAAGCGAAAGATTTAGTGGCTACGTCCATGGCGGATACCTTGCAGGTTAGCAAAATTGAACTTTATTAGAGCTGTTTTAGCTTCTTTTACTAGCATGATTATATGTAAGGTCTTACATGTGAATGTTGTTACATGATCTTAATAGGAATTAGCACGAGTAAAGCATTGCTACAAGATATGGAGAAAGACAAGGAACGGAAAAGTGAAAGTCAAGCATTTTTGCTAGAACCCTTGTTAGCGTTGACAGGTTCATTGGCTTTGACACAGACGGACGCAGTTTCAGGTCCCCACAAATGTGAAATCCCCACACAATTATACCTCAGTAGTAAAATCGGCATTCAAGAAGCGATATTATGACTAGAAGAACCCGTAGACAAGCATCCTGACCTTGACGAAGTTGAACATATGACCACAGAGAGAGATGTCGAGAAGGGCTTGGATCGAAACTACGTTCGAGCCCTTCGTGCCATCCATGAATTGGATTGAAGAGGAACCAACCAAATGGAGGGGTAAAAAATGTGCGGAACGATGCACATATTTTATTTTATTTTTCCACAGCGGGTATATAAGATTGTTGTTGGGGGTATATATGTCAACAAAATTTAAATTGGGGTGGTTTTTTGGAGGTTGAAAAGGGTATTATTTGGGGCATTAATATGGAGATTAGGTCTTTTTGCAAGAAGAGAAAGAATTGAAATTAAGCCTGCAAAGGGGGAATACTAGGATTCTAATTGTACTACTTTAACACTTATTGTTACCAAGTTAAAACAATTATCATCTTATTTTGGTATTAATTTTTCTTTGCTGCTGACAACAGCTTCTTTTTTTTTTTTTTTTTCAATGTAATATTTTCCTAATCTATGTCTCATTTCTTCTTGACTAATATTCTCTCTCCCTCTTTCCAACAAAACAAACGAGAAGTTGAACTTGGTTTCTGATTGTATGGTTTTGATCGTTGTGGTCCAAAATCAAAGGACAAAGGCAACTCACAATAGTTCTTAAAGTAGTAAAAAATGGTAGGATTACTATAAATATTAAAAGCAATTGAAAAGAAAGGATAATCTTTAGAAACTTAATGGTGACTTGGAAGGTATCAGCGACGACATTGCCTGACCGGTTGCAAATGTTATACGATGATTCTCAAGAATGGTGGTGTTGGTTTTGTAACACCTCTAATGTCGGTGACTCGGATAAGAGAATATAGGTTACTGTCTTTACACTTTCAGATTGTATCATTAGTTGGAAGGTTATTCTGCAAGTTACAGTTGCTTTGTCCACAACAAAGGTAAAATTTATGGTGGCAACATAAACAATAAAGGAAGCTACTCTGGCTAAGAGATTTAGTATGTGATTCGGATTGTTTAATAGAAGTATCATTTACTTGCTCGATACTTAAGATTATTTTACTTGACAAAAGAATAAGCACACGTTGTGGACAATTAATTTGTCTGGACTTGTTACCCGACTCTAAGGTTTTGGTGCACAACCATCAATTAACAAAAAAACAGAGCATTACCTGCATATATGTTGCCAGAATTTTCAAAATTTTCTTTCCTATAGTCCTCTGAAGCAATACTTCTAAATAAATCTTTTTTTTTTAATTTTTAATTTTTATTTTTACATAATAAATTGCTTATTAAATTTTCTTTTTATGTGTATATTGAAACAGTCTTGTCGAGGGGTTGTGCCGCGGCCAGGAGACTTTTAACGAGTAAAAACATGCACGAAGACAAAGGAAGGAAGCATATTTAAATTAGGGTTAAAGGGATAGTGAATTAATTTTATAGGCCTTTCCAAAAGTTAAAAACTAAAAAAAGTCCTTTTTTTTTTAATTTATAATTTATAGTTTTGTATCCGTTATAGAAAATACAAATATTTTTAACGTTCCAATATCCACAAACTAAAAACAATAAAATAATTTATTAGTAAGTAGTACAATACGAGACTCTATACATACACATTAAATAGTCTATCCAAATCTCTCGTACAATTTAAATCTAAATCTTACACTAATTTTACAATTAAAGTAAGTCAAAATCTAAACAAAATAATTGACTAATTCAGGTTTGGTTTTGGTTTTATTTGGGTTTGTTTGAGCTTAACTCTCTCTCAACTTGCAGAGAAATCTTGGGTCTTGAAACCCTAGATTTTGCTTCAACCTTTCTTACCATTTTCGATGTTTGTTAATATAATCCAATTTTCGTCCGATTTCGTTTGTAAAATCCTGGTTTTATATATACATATACTCATATGTACGTATAATGTATTGATTTTTCTTTAATATTTTCAATTTAAACCTTTTATGCTTCATTTAAGGCCAGTTTGATATCGTGTGTGTGCGTGCGTATATATATGTATTTATATTTAAGTTCAATGCTTCATTTGTCGACCATTTTTATTTGTATACATGTTTAGCACATACATATGGATACATATATATTAATACGAAGCCCCTTTTTTAAATGACAATATCAATTGTTTTGTTCCTCACCGATTTTTTTGAGCTTGTGGGTTGCATTTATATATTCTTGAGGTTCTAAGTAATTTTCTATAAAGTGATCATTTTTCTTTTTTCCTTTGGTATTTTCCAGTGGACCATGCTATATAAACTATAAAGGACAATGTTTCTACAATGTGATCATTTTCCTACTTCCGTTAAAGGATAATGCCCTATATACCATAAAGGGTAAGCTCTTCTTTTCTGAGCTGCCCTGTATGTTGTTAAACTCGAGAAAACATTCAATCACTGATTGCTTGCTGATAAAAAGATGCTTGGCATGTTGGATATCTGTCCATTCACTTTTATTGCTATGTTGTTTTCCCCCATTTTCTCTTTACTGAAATGGGATCGTATTTTGTAACTTTTTAGTTTGATTTATTATTTATATTTAAAGGGAATACATCTTCAGACTTTGCATATGGTTAGTTATTGCTAATGTGTTACTCTTATATCTTCGCTTTTTAATTATTTCATGATGTTAGATGCGCAATTTTTCAAGAAGACTGCAAATTTGTGTTTAACTCACCTCCTCAAATTCTCATCAAGCTTAGGTTGGTGTTTCTTGAAGTTGAATCAAACCTACCTACAAGGCATACACTTCGTAACCAAGGAGCCCCTGAAATTTGAACAGGGCCTTACTCGAAGGACATGGGTTTTGAGGGTGTAGTTGTTCTCTGCAATTTTTATTGTTAGGTTGGTGAAGTGTTTCTTTATATCATATTCCTATGTTATTAATTATTATATACTCCTCGTAACTGTTTCTATCTTGTCTCTGTTTAATAGTTGCCTACTAGGGTATCCTTAACGAGTGCCTGAAGTTGCATATTATTCCAAAAAATGATTTATCAGAAACTGACGCTGATAAACTTTTCTCCCTTCTACATGATCAGGTGGTAGTTGAATCCTTCAATGGTTGTAGTTTTATGAATGAATCTGTAGTACTTGTGTTATGATGGTTTTATCTTACGAGGGGCTCAAAAAATTCCAGAAAGGTCAAGTTCAAGTTCTGGTCAAGTTTTTGGTTGTTGTCCTTATCTTTTATTTATTTCTTTAGGGGATTCATTTTTGGGGGACTTTCTATTCCAGAATACCAAAAAGTACTACTGGCTGCTAAGCCTAACGGAGAACCTTTGCCCTAGGGTCTTCTTTGGCTCCTCTTAACGGGAAAGGTATGTCCTGTCTACCCTCGTTTGAGTT
>JAFMPE010028550.1:0-15615 GCA_024759925.1 Ficus religiosa | reverse complement strand
TAGGAAAGCAAGACTGTGATTAGGGGACAATGAATTGACCTCCAATATGACCCTTAAGGGAAGAAATACATTGCATTGGTAAAGGCTTGTTTTATATGTGTAACAAAAACCATGGAAAAGAAAAAGCCTACCTCATCCACTAACTGAAAGCAAAGCAAAAAAATAAAAAAAGAAAGAAAAAAAAAAAGAAAAAGAAAAGAAAAGCAAAGCAAAGTGATGGGGGGATTCAAATATCAAAAGTTTTAATCTATAGTTTTAATTAGTGCTAAACATCTATAAGCAAAAGCCAAAAGGCAGAGCCAAGATGGGGTTCAAATTAGGGAACCTTAATTAAAACTATTGCCTTATCACTTGGCCAACCAGTTGCAAAAAAATATGTATAAGTGTATATTTATATATATAGTTAAAATAAAATAAAAAAGAGGAAGAAATATTATATGGGTACCCTAACATCTATGCCGGCACTAAAGTTTAACGAACTCGGAGATTAAAGGGTAGATTATGATAATTAAAAGAGACTTAAAAAAGACGTTTAGATGCTTCATTTAGTCAAAACTAAGTGATTTGAATGCAATTTGCAAACTAATTATGCATCCACGTTGATTTGATTGTTAAAAGCCAAGAATGCATGGTTCTCTTTTCGGCTAAGTGTATTATTGACATCCACTAAGTTACTAGTCAATTGTTATAATTTGGCCCAATAAAAAGTCAAAAATTATACAAGATCTTATTGTCCAAATAGATTCCATTAGATGGGACATTGGTGTTGAAAAGAGTCAAAAATTTGAGAAAGTATTATTGGGAAGAAGAAAGATAGAGAGAGACCCTTCATTTCTCAAAGCAAAACTAAGCAATTTGTTTGGTTAAATGAAGGTAATTTCAGATCAATATTATATGATTTAAATTAAAGGACTTATATGATATAAAGTTGGATAGTGCGAAATATATTATCATATCTGTAGAATCAATAGTTCAATATACTTGTTTTATAAGCACTGTATATTTGAATCATATCTGTGGAATTCTTTGTAAATTTATTGAAAAGAGTTAAAGTTTGAGAAAGTAAAATAAGAGAGAGAAAACCCTTTCATTTCTTAATTCGAGACCAAGCAATTTACTGGGATAAATAAAGGAAATATTTATGATGAAATAGTAAGAAATTTTTGAATACCATTACTTCGTTAGACATACTTTTTATAAGTACCGTTTAATTTAAATTGAACCGTTATAATTCTTTATAAATTAATTGGATGAGAAATATTTTTAAGATGGTAAAGGGTCCATGGATTTGATGAGATTGCGTATAGGCAATGACAAATTGTTTGGATTCCATCATGGCCTAGGCCTATCATTATCATTATTTTTAGGGGTTTATAATATATATATATATATATATATTTGTTGGGGTGAATATGTCCAATTTGCCAACTCCATAGCACGTGTGGCAAGAACCAATCACAAAAGGTCTTGATGATGGCACAAATGGTAGACCATTCCAAGGTCCCATCTCCTTTTGCAACTTCAAAAAACAACTCTCACTAGTTTGTTTTAGTGTGAGTGTACAGTTTCGTTAGACTTCAAACCTCATATTGCCGACTTAAAAATAGTATTAAATATCAAACTATATAATATTCAACACAAAGCTTAATGTCATGTAATAATGTACATTTAAATATAATAAAATGCATGTTATTAACGTTATGTGTAACTAGATTATTCTTATTATCATATAATAATGGGTCTCCTAACTACTAGCTGTACATGTCTAATATTTGTAACTATATATTTGGATACATGTAATTATAAGTTCTTCATACTTAGTTTTTTTTGACTTATGTATAATAAAATACTATTTGTAGCTGTTAATGTAATAAATATGTACCAATATAAATGTTACATTTCAATAATTTTAGTGTTATATTAATCTTATATTAAAAAAAGAGACCTTATTAATTTATACTTAGGAAAACCAGATAAATTAGCTACTTTGAGAACATGGCCTACTTGCCATCTCTACATGTTGAAAAATGTGAGGGCTTGAAGATTCATTTTCTAGAGTTGAATGACAGTATTTTATAGTAGAATCTTCTATTTTGCACAATGGATAAGGATGCTTTAGCTGTTAGAAAAAATTTACAATAGTCCGATTTATGATCGGAAAACTTATAGATTAAACTATCATATTTAATTTTGTGAATTTTTCTATTTTGATTTGATTTTGACAAAAAATTCCAACAGTAAAAAATGTGCACTACCAATAAGAAGTACCAATGTGGAAAGACCCTATCTTTTTCTCTTCTTGTTTTTTCTTTTGGCTGTAAAAGAAAGGTTTTAAAAGCGTGATGTACCCCAATAACCTTGAAAATAGGGTCTCGTGATATATGGAAATAAGTCATATATCCCGATCACTATAATGTTATCGATTTGAATAGAAGACTTTATCAAGGAGAACAATCCGACTTATCATCCCACACTCTTTAGCTTTCAAAATTTTTACCTAGTAAGGTTCTAAGCCGACATCTTCCTTACTAGAAAACTTCATGGGTTGTCGCTTGACTGAAATTTTGTTTAGGCGGATTTCTCTTTAAAGTTGTAGGTATTTTTTTCCTTTTCCTTTTTTTTTTTTTTTGGGGTGCAATTTAGTTCCATTTTCCGTATCTCAAAATTTCTTCTTTTCTTAATAATTGTTAGTTTCTTATTACATGAGAAGGTTTATTGTTGGGTACGAAGGTAGTTAGAATGTGACCATTTTTCTTTCAAATTTGATGCAACCTATTTCATTAAATATAATTATAATATTAGTAGTAATAATAATAATAACAATAATATATCTATTAAATCTTATAATTTATAAACCGTACTAAGTCAATATTTTATGATAACGACCACGCTCCCATTCTATATCCCAAAAAAATTAATATATATATATTTTAAAAAATTATCCAAATGCCTTATGGTAATTATTCCACTACCAAGCTTGTATAATAACCAAAAAGGTTTATTCCACTTCTCTCCCTCTTTCAACAAACATGTGCAAGCCCTGATACCAAAACCAAAATCTGACAACAACAAAAAAAAAAAAAAAAAAAAAAAAAAATTTGCACTAGCTAGAAAGGAAGAAGTTGTAAGGTGACACCCATATATATACATATACATAGATACATATATGATACATATGTGTGCATATATGTCTATATATTTATATATGTGAAAGTGTAACATGAACTTTTGTCTAGCAACTTCTATCATGCAGCCACTATGTTTCAGTGTTTCAATTAAAATGCTCAAAATGCCATAACAAATACCAACAGTCTCAAAGCCATGTCATGTGACTCCTTTGTATTTGCTTCTACTAGCCATTTGACAAAAATCAGATTCTTATCACACATGGATCTGAATCTAACAATTTTGTGTACGTACTTGATATATATATATATATATATTACTCATGTGAGGAGATCTAAAATCCTAATAATTATTCAATGTGATTTAGATCCAAACAATTATCTGTCTAAGATAGGGATATATCCAATTAGTATAGAACAACAAATTTGATAAAAAATCACATAAAACAAAAATATATGTATAAATCTGGCAAAGCATGAAATGAGTATGGTGTTTTAAAATTAGAACCCTATCGATTAAGTATTTTTCGTAACTTTCTTTAAAAGTCTCCTTCTTTTTATTATATTCTATGGGTACTTCTATGATATGATAGGTTGTTTTATCAATAGAGTAAGTTTTTAATTAGCTGATTAAATTTTAATGATCGTATCTATTATAATCTTCCATGTTAAAAAAGGTATCATATAATAGAATCAGCTTTCACTCAGAACTCGACTGTTAAATTTGATTGATCTGATTTAAAGAGCTCGTTGATCTATCGATGAGGTGTAAAAATTTATTTCAGTCCCATCGTAGAAGTACCCATATCATATGGTATTCAATGGCATATATCTTGAAGCAAATGGGCTATTTCCTTTCACTTTCCTCTCTAAGCACTATATGTGTCCACTATTGGATTTGATTAATTAAGCAATCACTTTCCACAGTGTGAAAGCAATGTAGTCCAAGCTAATTCCAAAGGTCATTTATATCATTTTGAAGAGAAAGAAATGGGACCCTATCACATCAAATGGATTATATATGAAAGTAATTATACAAATTATAAGCAAAATCATCAAACATAATATCACAGAGATATGTGTAAGATTCATATCTTGATTGCAAATTGTATAATTTACTTGATAAGATATATGAAATCACAAACCAATATTTTTCATAGGACTCTAGGATATATGCAATCAAGAGATTTGATGTTCTTGAGAAATTTTTGGTGTCTTAATGTTTGAAAATTTTCAAGAAGAAGAAATCATAGCTTACCAGGAAAAGAAAAAATGTTGTGACATCTAATTATATGTGATCATCTCTTATATTTTTGGCAGCTGTACATTTCTTTAATTTCTTTTTAAACTCTATCTGAATTATCTTGTTTTTACCCTTTTTTTTTTGTTGTTGTTTTGACAAGAAAGTAATTACAAACTAATTTTTCAAACTCTAATTTAGAAAACAGGAACATCGTTATTTCAAAAAAGAAAAAAAAAAAAGGGAAATAGTGATTAATAATGTCTTGAAAACAAGTGGAAATATACATTTTTTTCTTGATAAATTTAATAGTGGGGTTTAAAAGGACAAAGACAACACCCTATATTGTAACTATGCAATTCAGTGAGATCATCGTATCTTTATCAAGCTAGTAAATTTATATATTATTATTATTATTATTATGATTTGATTTATGTTTAGTGATCCAAAATCACGTCTATGCCATAGTACATTATCTTAAAATTGAGATAATTTTTTAATTTCTTTTATATCCGAGCACAAAATTCGTCTCCTAAAAAATTAAAAAAAAAAAGAGTGAACTTTCTGCTATTTGATAGGACAATTTAACTACCCATTACTGCATGGTGAAAAATGTGACATCATTCCATTCGTGTGCATCTCTAGTCCAATATCATACAAAAATATACTTTGTTTCTTTAGACTAGGAAACTTTTTGAGGGGTTTTGCTTTTTCTTTTACAAAAAATTTTCATTTATTTAATATCAATGTGGTGGGGGATATTAGAGGAGGGACCATTTTGGATAAATAATTTTTCTCCTCCTATCTTTAGTTTATGTCCTTTTCCCTTCTTTTAACGTTAGTCTCTCTTTGCTTTTTACTTTAGCATACATAAATCTTCTCTTTTCGCTAACCCAAAAAAAAAAAAAAATATATATATATATATATATATATATATAAAAGAAAGGTCATTAGATTCGATAAAACAATTTATTCAACCGTCGTAATTTTATATTTAGAAATATAAAACAACTAATTGATTCGTACTGAAAAATATTACATTAAAAGTACTTTGTTGTTAAAATCTCTCTCTCAAAAGAAAAAGAAAAAGTTAAACAATGTTATGTAAGGGTATCAAATAACCATCCATCCATATATATATATATATACACACATGCATATATATTAATTTTTCCTTTTCCCCTTTCCCTTTTTTAATTGGTAATTTGTTTTCATGCTGTTAGGTAGTTCAGCATTTCATGTCAAGAGTACCTATCAACCATGTCCAAAATCAACATAATAAGTTTCTTTCTGTTTATAAAGATTGAAGCACTGTGGGGGAGGGAATTGAAAGTTTTCCATCTTCCTACAATTGAATCGTATGGGGCCCCCCGTCAAGCGCTGATTGGGTTCATGGAAAATGTATCCTTACTAAAAGGAAAATGAAGGAAAATTTTGTGGTTGGGATGGTGGGCAAAGATCCTCGTTATCATAGATATCATCAAAAGAAAGTACTAGTGATTATGTTCAGGTAAATATGCACTTCCTCGGGAACAAAAAAACGATCCATATATTCCGGAATCGCACAAAAGAGATAAAAATGACTCAGGTTATTATTTGTTTATTTCAACTTCAGTGATCTTTATCATGTGGATATTCTTTGGTGCCATGGATTTGGCTGCTAATAACAAGATTTTGTGAACTATTCTTAACTAGCAGTTTTGTTTAAAAAAAATAACTTTTTAGGGAAATTTATTCCCGTTCTATTACTTAAAAAAAAAAAATTATGTATTCTGGGTGTGTATGTTTTTTTTCCCTCGCAATTGTTATAAACGTTACCTATGCTTTCTATGATGTTAAAATGATACTATGTTATAAAAATATATATATATATGTTTTTTTCAACATGAAACATCTTTTGTGCCCTTTTTTTTCCTAGTCGAATGACCTAAAATTAAGAGGGGGAAGAAAAAACAAAAGATACAACTTTTCATATTTTTGCAAAATAGGATTTTATGCAAGAGGTGCCATAAAACAAAATGATAACAAAGTGATACTTTGAAAAACGTGAAGGTATCTAAAATAGGATTTTATGCGAGAATGTCATAAATTTTATACATTCTTATATTTATGCTTACCATAACATTAAAGTTGATAATTTTACTATTTAATAACATTAAAATTATCAACTTTAATATTAGAGTAGATAAAATTATAAGAAAGTACTCAAAACATAACTATCCATCTAATTTTCTCTTTTAGAATTATACAACTATAGAGTACTTTCGTAATAATTACTAATCACTTAAGATATCAAAATGACATATATATATATATATTTCCATTCTATTATTAAGGAATAAGGAATATTGGTACGTATTAGACATTTTCTGGTAACATGAGCAATGATATGGTTCAAAGTTATTTCATTTGATATCAATTTTATTGCTAGTTATATATACCAATATCACCTAGTCATTTATAGTGATGATTATTGTTAAGGAATTTAAATCCCATTAACTTCTTTTCTTCTTCTTTTTCTTTCTCTTTTTTGTTAAAGCAAACTGAACCACCCTTTTAATTAAAAAAGCTGCATTAGGTTCACTTGTTCATCAATTTATTCCTCTGACAAATCCGAAATAAAGTGAAACTAATTAAAGCTACTTCTCTCTAACATGAATTACGTCTAATGTCATTTAAAGTTTTTCTTATCTAACTATTACCTAGCTTCAATTGTATACCACAACATTCCTATTAATTTTACCTATATCAAATATCAAAACAACTTAATATTTGTATATGATTATATTAAGAATTTGAATTTATTTATATTTATTTGAATTTAGGATTTTTTTTTAATTTAAGAGATTTGTTAGATTTCGATAACTTACCATCTTATGTACTTGTAACTTATATTTATCTGAGAGTTCATTTATAATGCACCTTACTAGTAAATTTTTCTCTTTATCCTAGTTCGTGACATAAGGACGTTTATGTTAGAGATCTTTTTTATGTTCTCTTCTCTGTTTTATTATATTATTATTGATATATTGAACAGTTCTAGACTGTTAGATGTTTATCAAATTTATTTATTTATTATTATTATTATTTTTTGCCCCCTTCAAGCTAACAAAGTATAACAAAATTTGAAAATCAAAATACCATTTAATTTGTTTTTAAATTTTTATTTGTCAACTGTTACCTAGCTGCATTCGTATACATTTTCTCATTAACTTTCCACTTTCATAATTTTTTTTCCCCAAGAAACAAACACACTAGAGAAAGCTGTAAATCTTGTTTCTTTCCAACAAAGCCCTTGACATAATAATTGTGTAATTCTTTTAAGAAAACGTCTTTTTTGTTTTATGCATGTTTTCGTGTTTTGATTTGAGAACTAATACGAATTTTTTTTTTAAAACTCTAAGATGGTTTGATGTTGTCCCTTCCACTCAAGGCCAGCCTACCTTGCTTTGTTGTTGTGTTTAATACTTTTCTACTCAGACCATCCGACAATATGACCAGATTTGCAGTTTACAAAAACCACAATATTACTTTTTTCAATTAATAAAAACCCACAATTTCACTTTGTTTTGAATAAATTAATTAATTAAAACCACAATATTAATATATACATATATATATATGTATATATTACATATTTCTCTCTATCATGTGCACTTCACTACTCCACCAGATTCCTCACAATATATATACATATATAATAAACAAAAGCAATATAGATCTCCATCAAGGATTTAAAAAATTACCTTACATACCCCATTATGCTTCTATAGAATAATATACAGATCCCTAGTTAAATCCACACTAAATAAAGAAAATCATTTGTTTTAAACATCTTTTATTTTTGTTTTTTCTATTTTCTAGGAAAAACCCAGTTGACCTTATTAGCAAATCTTGTTCATTATATGACTCTAGAAATTGAAGGCCATCAAAAAAAAAAAAAAAAGGTGTCCTTTTTTCCTCAAAAAGTTGTTAGAGAAAATAAAGTACTTAATTAGTTAGCATGCTAGCTTCTAATAGAGCTAATAAAACTTGGAGAGAAAAAATGCTGTTGATAACTAGCGCATGGTTGGCTTAGCAATTTGTGACCACAAAAAAAATATATGTGTATTTATATATATATATATGTATATATATAATGGACCACTTTTGTACCATGGCCTATTTCAAGAAGATAATGTGTTTTAGCTAACTATTTATAAGAGCTAATACAAACAATTAAAGTGGTGCTGAGATAGTTGGTTTGATTCATTAATAAATAAATTCATTAATAGAGCAGATATGGTGAAGGGCCTATTTTTTACTGTCCATTATGTTGTTTTTTAACCACTGAAAGCGAAAAACTATAAAAGTTAGTGGGCCTTAAAAGGTAGCCACCAGCTGGAAATTTACCATGTGTGGCTTAAAAACCCCACCATGGGAAACACAAGATATTCTTCCATGATATTCAGCACCACCAGTTTCATTTGTGCAAGTCCCGTTATAAAAGAAGGATATATATATAGATATATGTATTTTTCAAAAAATTATATGTTTGCAGAAAATAACAAAGAGGTTTAAATCCATTTGGAAAGAATAATCCAAAAAACTTTCTCCTCATTATTGACAGAAGTATAAAAACAAAAAGATGACCCCATCTTGAGAAAATAAGCCACACCCAATTAAACATTATTAAAATTCAGGATTTACCTAATGTTCGATATTCTATAGTCTCGCTTTAATATCTCTATTATGATAATGTATTAAGCGGTATTAGTGTGTGATATCATGAGTTAAGATTGAACGTATCTTTTAAGTATAATTGAATTAAATAATTTCCATATCATAAGTGGATCCCGAGATTTTCAAAATAACAAAAGGGATGGCGGATGCATCAAACTATGAGTGAAAAATGATCCGTCTTTCTAGTAGAATTGGATTAAGTCAAGATGGAACCAATGTTTGGATAATATACTCTGCGGTATTGGGTATGTAATGTTATTAGTGAAAATTAGATCCATCTTTTGAGTAGAATTGAGTTAAGTCATTTTCATTCGGGTGATGAACTTCAAGATTTTCAAAGTAACGAAACAGATGGAGAGCGGGATGACACCATTGATCCGGAAAAAAATAAAAAGTAAAAAAAAAAGACCATCTGCATCGAACAATATCTCACAATTAACAGCAAAACCATTACGCCAATAATAATAATAAAAGAATAAAGAAGGGTGGTTCTCTCTCTCTCTCTCTCTCTCTATTGGATCCAGATCTTCTTAATGCATTTCTTCTATAAACAAAACATGGGGTTCCACCCTCTACAATCCCAAAACAGATCACTTCCTTCATCTTCTTCTCTTCTCTTCTCCTCTCTCAGAAGCAATGTCTGCTTCTCTAAAAATTCTCCTTTTCCCCAGTAACTTCTCCTTCACTTCTCTACTCTTCTTCTTCTCAATAACAACCACCTTTTCTCTTCTCTTCCATTGTTGCCACTCCATTGATGAACAAGGCCAAGCTCTCCTCACTTGGAAAAACAGCTTAAACGCCTCGAGTTCCGATTCGCTAAGCTCATGGAATCCTGCGGATTCGAATCCATGCGACAACTGGTTCGGAATCCGCTGCAACTCCAATGGCCAAGTGGTGGAGATAAGCTTGAAATCATTGGACTTGCAAGGCTCATCATTGCCTTCAAACTTTCACTCCCTCAAGTCCTTGAACACCCTTGTCCTCTCTTCCACCAATTTAACAGGGAAAATCCCGAAAGAATTCGGCGACTACCGCGAACTTATCACCCTCGACGTAAGCGACAACTTCCTCACCGGCGAAATCCCCGCGGAGATTTGCAGCCTGAGCAGGCTGCAGAGTTTGTATCTGAATACTAATTTTCTTGAAGGTGACATCCCTGCAGGGATTGGAAATCTCTCGAGCCTCGCGAGCTTGACGCTCTATGATAACCAATTGAGCGGCGAGATTCCGAGGAGTATTGGAGCGTTGAGTAAGCTAGAGGTGTTTAGAGCCGGAGGGAACAAGGAACTCAAAGGTGAGCTGCCATGGGAGATTGGGAACTGCACCAACTTGGTCCTGTTAGGCCTCGCCGAAACCAGCATTTCGGGAAGCTTGCCTTCGTCGATCGGAATGCTGAAAAGAGTTCAAACCATTGCTCTCTACACTACTCTCCTTTCGGGTCCTATCCCGGAAGAGATTGGATACTGCAGTGAGTTGCAGGACCTTTACTTGTACCAGAATTTGATCTCCGGTCCGATTCCGAGAACAATTGGGAAGCTGAAAAACCTCCAAAGCCTATTTCTATGGCAGAACAGCCTTTCGGGGTCAATCCCCGACGAAATAGGAGGCTGCAGAGGGCTCAAAGTCGTGGACTTCTCCGAAAATCTCCTGAGAGGAAGCATACCAGCAAGTTTTGGTCAGCTGTCCAAGCTTGAAGAGCTTCAGCTGAGTGTCAACCAGTTTTCGGGTTCCATACCATCCGAAATCGCCAACTGCACGGCGTTAACTCATCTCGAAGTCGATAACAACGACCTCTCGGGCGAGATTCCCGCGCTCATTGGGAACTTGAAGAGCTTGACACTGTTCTTTGCCTGGAAAAACAGGTTGACAGGGAACATCCCTGAGAGCTTGGCTGACTGTGAGGAACTTCAGGCTCTTGATCTGTCATATAACAATCTGTTCGGTCCAATACCGAAACAGGTTTTCGGGTTGAGGAATTTGACAAAGCTTCTTCTACTTGCCAATGACTTGTCTGGCTTTATACCTCCTGATATAGGAAACTGTTCCAGTCTTTACAGATTGAGGCTGAATCAGAACAAACTTGGTGGTACTATTCCATCGGAAATCGGAAACCTGAAGAGCTTGAATTTCGTTGATTTTAGCAACAACCGTCTTTTTGGCGCAATCCCTCCATCGATATCCGGTTGTCAAGGCCTCGAGTTTCTTGATCTCCATTCGAACGGCCTCACCGGTTCTGTCCCCGATAGTCTCCCGAAAAGCCTTCAGTTTTTGGACATGTCAAGCAATAGGCTCACTGGTGAACTCACTCATACAATTGGAACATTAACAGAGTTGACAAAGCTCAATCTCGGAAACAACCAGCTCTCCGGAACCATCCCGTCCGAGATCCTCTCCTGCACCAAGCTGCAAATGCTGGACCTCGGTAGCAACATGTTCTCCGGCGAAATCCCAAAAGAATTAGGCCAAATCCCTTCGCTCGAGATCTCGCTCAACTTGAGCTGCAACCAACTCTCTGGCCAAATCCCACCTCAATTCTCCGACCTTGACAAGCTCGGAGTCCTTGACCTCTCGCACAACAACCTCTCCGGGGACTTAAACTCCCTCTCGAGCCTCCAAACCCTCGTCTCCCTCAACGTCTCGTATAACGACTTCTCTGGTGAATTACCAAACACCCCATTCTTCCACAGGCTCCCACTCAGCGACCTCGCATCGAACAAAGGCCTGTACATTTCAGGATCAGGCGTCGTGACACCGGTGGGAGGAGCAGCCTCGGCGCGGCACAAATCAGCTGCAATGAAGCTACTAATGTCGATCCTGATTAGCGGTAGCGCAGTACTAATCCTGCTAGCCATATACGTCCTTGTCCGCACACAAATGGAGACTAAAGCGCTCAAGGAAGAGGACGGCAGCTGGGAAATGACCTTCTACCAGAAGCTAGACTTCTCGATCGACGACATAGTCAGGAACCTAACGTCGGCCAACGTGATAGGCACTGGTAGCTCCGGTGTCGTCTACAAGGTCATGTTCGCGAACGGGGAGACACTAGCCGTGAAGAAGATGTGGTCCTCCGAGGAATCAGGAGCATTTGCATCAGAGATCAGAACACTCGGCTCAATACGACACAAGAACATAATTAGGCTCTTGGGATGGGGATCGAACCGGAACCTGAAGCTTCTGTTCTACGACTACCTTCCGAATGGGAGCTTGAGCTCGATGCTCCATGGCGCGAACGGGAAAGGGCTTGGTGGGATTGAGTGGGAGGCAAGGTATGAGGTGGTGCTGGGAGTGGCTCATGCTCTGGCCTATTTACACCATGATTGTGTGCCTGCAATCATGCATGGAGATGTTAAGGCCATGAATGTGCTGTTGGGTCCTAGCAATGAGCCGTTTCTCGCCGATTTCGGGTTGGCTAGAGTTGTCGTCAACAGCAATGAAGATCGTGATTTCTCAAAGCTGAATCAACAAAGGCCTCATCTTGCTGGCTCTTATGGATACATGGCTCCTGGTATGTAAAATAACTAACTTAACTAATTTTCTTTTGATCATGAATTATTGGTATTGTTGTCTAACTTTGAAACTCATGATTTTGTTTTTGGTGTTCTGAATTTGTATTTACAAATTCTGAAATTGGATCTAGAATTTTGACCATTTATGTGTTTTTTAGTATACTATTTCCGAGTCATAATTTTCTGGTGTTCCTACTATTATTGTTTGGTGTTTTTACTAAACTCATGATTTTGTTCAGGGAAAAAAAAAAAAGTTCATGTTTTTTATGTTCTAAAATTGTACAAACAATTTCCAAAACGGGATCTAAAATTTTGACCATTTATGTGTTTTTGGTAAACTGTTTATTGTTAGTTATTGAAAAATGGCGTTATTTTCTGGTGTTTCTGCTATATATATTTATGTATGTATGTACATAAGAGGAGTCTCTAATTTGACAAGTCTAACAAATATAATTTTTATTTAGACTCATGTTATGACTTTATATGTAACATGTTACTTTTTAAATTTTATACTAAAAGGGATAAGTAATAACAGAAAATATTACACATTGATGAGTTCCTATTATAAATCATTAATTTTTAAATGTAATATATATCGAACCGTACAGTTGTCAAATATAAGATTTTACCTAAATATATATATATAAAGATGTTTTATCTAAGTACGAAAAACAGAATTTAATACTTGTTATGGTATTTATATGTGGATCGCAGAACATGGTTCAATGCAGAGGATAACAGAGAAAAGTGACGTCTACGGTTTCGGAGTGGTTCTTCTAGAGGTGTTAACAGGGAGGCACCCACTGGACCCAACCCTGCCAGGTGGGGCGCACCTGGTTCAGTGGGTCCGTGACCATTTGGCCAGCAAGAGAGACCCATCTGGCATCCTTGACCCAAAGCTGAGAGGAAGGGCTGACCCAACCATGCATGAGATGCTCCAAACACTGGCTGTCTCCTTCCTCTGCCTCACCACTAGGGCTGATGACCGCCCCACAATGAAGGACATTGTGGCCATGCTCAAGGAGATTAGGCATCTTGATCAACCCCTACGGCCGGATGAGTTGGCTGCTCACATCTCGAAATGCGGATTACACACCAACACCCCGTCGCCTCCGCCTCCTAAGAACGTTTCCCAAGATTCGTCTCATTGCTCCTTTGCATTCTCCGACGATTCCATCTCAAAGTGAAAAAAAAAAAAAAAAAACGGAAAAAAAAGTTGTTTATCATCACTGGTGATGGAATCATTACATATGTGACATTACATTGAAATTGTCCGCGTAATGAAATAGGGCCTGAGGCTATATTAATAAATAGTTTTTGTGCATATTACATTGGGAAAGTTAAAAAAGGGCAAGTAGAGCAGTGGAGAGAAATAAGTTATCGGAGGAAAGTAATTTTTAGGGTGAATATTTTCCTTTTTATTCTATAGTTAAGATTGTAATTTTACAAATATAAATGGTTGTCATAGATTTGTGGGTAATTAAGATATTAATCTAATTAATAAGATTTCAATCATTAATAATTGTAGTAGATGTACAAAGAATGGTAGAGTTTAATGTTTGTAATATCTTGGGAACAGTGATGGCTAAATTGTCTTCAGAGAGAGAGAGAGAGAGAGAGAATGTACAGATTAAAACAATGATTGGTACGTTTGGATTTACGTAATTAGAATTATTGTAAGAGAAACGGGATTCCAAACATCGCTCTCTATGTATAGAAATAGACGCATATGTGTGTGTGTGTGTGTGTATATATATTTTTATATTTATATATGTCCTTTTCTCTGTTTGTGTGTATAGAGCCAGTCTTTCCAGCAATGCTCACATGCTCTCTCTCTCTCTATATATATATAAATAAATAGACATCTCTGTTTCTCTCTCTAACGTTTGATGCATCACATGTCCATGTGCTGTCTGAGAAAGACTTTCCAGCTAGAAAAAAAAAAAAAAAAAAAAAAACAACAACAACAACAACTGTGTGTGTAAGGGAAATTTTAATAATCTTTTGGTTTGAATTAAGACACTGAATGTGACCAAATCATGTTACTATTAGAAAGCTAGCACAAAATAAATGCCTAAAAAACAAAGAGTCTTTCTGTCACGTAATGCTGAGGATGGACTGATATCTACATTTCAGTCATGGCATTAAGACTGGTTGGATGGAACTTTTGACCAGGACTCTTAAGTATATCAATACTTTGTATATAGATATATAGACATACAAGTATATGTATACACACACACCACAGTTTGATCATTTTACTTTTCTGTCTATCACAAACATGTAGAAAGAGAGTAATCTACTGTCTCATATATATATATATATGTATAAATAGTCTACTGTTCGGTGATCAATTATATCTAACAAATGTAATTTTTATTTAGATACATATAGTTGTTAATTGATTTTAAATTCAGCTTTATTTGTGACATGATATTTTTTTTTGAAGATGTTTTTCATATCATGCGCTATTAACTTTATGTTACAAACACTGTTTTCAGAAGTCGAACATGGACCACCTATATGTGACCACTATATATAATTTGGAATAAAAAGGGTATGGGAGAAGGAGAATTGTGTATCATTAAATTCCAAGACAGTTGGTGAACTTTTTTGTGCAGCTCAACACGTGTGTTGTACACCCGTGAGAGTGACTCGAATCCAAGCTCTCAATAAAAATAAGAGAACCTTGGCCACCACTCTCTCTCACTCTTTTTCTTTTCTTCTCTTCTCTTTTTAGCATTCATGCCCCTCGAATTTTCCATGGTTTGAAACTTCGTACTCGAACCGTTCTTTCTTAGTAACTCAACCCAAAGTTTCAAAACAATAGCACTTAACTCTCGTTAACAAGAATCGGATTTAGAAACACAGTAATCGTGATCCATATTTAACCTTGTTATCGATTAGAATTAATTGTTACTATCTCAATAATTCAAAACAAAAAAAAGTTCAAGGGACAAAAATGCCAAACCACGAGACCGAAATCCGAAACAGAAGTCACGCGAATGATTGAACAAGTGAT
>JAFMPE010028439.1:0-16105 GCA_024759925.1 Ficus religiosa | reverse complement strand
TATATTAAAAGAGTGAGTTGCTTAAAAATACTATTAAAAAACTTGGTAAAGTTATTTTGATTTTTTGTGATGTTTTTTTTTTTTTTTTTTTTCACTTTTCACTTTTTCTTGATTTCTCTTTCTCTTTTTCTTTAATTTTTTTGTAAATTTGTCTTTTAATTCTCTAATTATTTATTTATTTTTATAAAAATATTTTTTTATTGATTTAATTTTTTAATCAAATTTGTTCCTAAAAAAAAAAAAATTCTAAATATGTATTAACTTTCAATTTTTTTTTTGTGATAGCCTAATATAAGTGTAAAAAAATATTTTTTTTTTCACCAATGTCAATAAATATTATATCATTAAAAATTTTGACATTATGTTTATAAAATTATTCAATAATTTTAGTATGTGTACGCTTCATACGTACAAAGCACGTAATTTCAACTAGTCAAAAATTAATCCTAAGATGCTTTTACTAATTAGTAATTCAATTTAGAAAAAGAGAATAAAGTTCCTGATTTTAAATTTTGATGTTTATTATTATATTTAAAAATTAAATAACACGAATCTCATCTAAAATAAGGAAGTAAATTTTCTTGTTTCCCACTTAGTATATATGCAATTAAAGTTATTTTCTTAAAAAAAAAAAAAAAAAAGAACTCACGAACCTGTTTACCAAATATACTCTTATTTTATTATCTAAATAATATGTTCTTATTTTAATTTAATTATCTTTTTCACATAAGTGTATTTTTGTAATTATAGTAATTCTCTTTCCAATCATTCTAATTTCTTGACAAAGTAACTAGTTAAAAAGGAATTTAATTCCTTATGTATAAGCTAGTAAACACTATAATAGAATTACAAAATTTAATTCAATATAATTTAATTCTTTTCTCTGAAAAAAAAGATTCAATATACTTTGAATTCTTGATTAATAAACGTACTTCTAGGATTGTAATGGTATATTTGTAATAAATGATAATTTTGTTTCTTCATGGGAAATTTAAAAGACAAGTGGCAAAAGAAAAGTACATGTAAAGTGTTGAGAAAGCGCGTCAAGTGATCCTAGCATTTCTCAAAAAAAAAAAAAAAAAAAAAAAAAAAAAACCAAAACTAATCATGGTTAATTTGTTAACCATGGTGGTAAAGACTGAGGACTAGGATGGTAAATAGACTATTTCAGTACAATTTCGGACAGTGAAAATTTCTCAAAAAAAAAAAAAAAAAGAAAAAAGAAAAAGAAAAAAGAAAAAAAAAGAAAAGGGATTAACTTCGTTCTGTATCCCCATTATACCCTCAGTCTGCTGACCAACAAAACAGAATATCTTGTGAGGAATTCCGGTCAATGAGGACAATCTGGTAATTTTGACCCCAAGGAAGCTCACTCGCCCAGTGAGCAGTTCGATTCCAAATTGCTTCTCTAAAAATTTTCTCTTCTTTCTCTTCCTTTCTGTAGCTCACAACTTGAGTCATGCAAAAAACCATTTTCCCTCTCTAAAACCCCTCTCTTTCTCTCTCCTCTTTCTCTCTCCTAACGGAAAGTTACAGAGAAAGAAGGGAAAATCCAAGGGTACTGCCTCAATCTCTTCTCGAAAGGATAAAAAAAAAAAAAAAAAGAGAACGTTTTTGAGAATCAAAATTTCTTCTCTTCTCGAAGGTTTTTTTATTATTTATTATTTATTATTTATAATTTATAATTTTTTTTGGGAGCGTGATTTTGGGTTTTTAGGGTTTAACTCCGTGCAGCTGAAAATTTTCATTTTTAAGTTCTTACATTTTGCTTTTTAAGTGCGTTTGGTTGTTGAGAGTGTGAGAAATGAGAGTTCTGGTAAAATGGGTTTTCTTTTGTTTATTTTCTTTTTGAAATCTTTTTTTTTTGATTTTTTTTTTTTGAAGAAAATGGTCTGCATTTGGGTTTCTTTAGCTTTAACTCGTTTTTTCTTCCGTTTTCTCTGTGTCCAAACAGAGACGCTAGCTTATTTGTTTCTCTAACGCTGCGATTTTGACTACGCTTGCTGTGTTTTTGTGTTTGCAAGGACTCTGAGTGGGGACATTTTCTGGTAAATTCAATTTGAGGTCAGAAAGCGAAAGAAAACTCAGGTGATTTTGCTTTTTCCTTTTTTTTTTTTTTTTGCATGTTTCTTTTAAGCGTTTGGTAGCCGAGGAAAAGCGAAGGAAAATGTAGCACTTCTTTCCCCTAAAAAAATAATTTTTTACTAAAGGAAAAGTTTAACAAAAAAAAAAAAAGAAAAAAAAGGTAAGAGATTTCTTACGAACCCAAGTCGTAAAACGAATAAAAGCAAAAATAAAGCAAAATAGAAAGGAATATTGTATAGGAGCAACATTTGAGACTACATAATTTGTTTTGGTCAATTTTAATCTCTCTACTCCAAGAACTATGTTCATGAGTCATTTTCTTAGTCGAATATTGTCGAATTTATTTCTCAATTTATCAAGTTCCACCAGTTTTTCCGCGGAGAATATTTTTACTATGAAGACAAAAAGCAATATTATCTGCAACAGTCTAGGATACACGTTGGTTCATGCATACAAGAGGTATAGAAACATAACTGAGGAAGAAGGTGTATTTGAAAGAGGATCCGAAGACAACAAGTAACCGAAACATTTTAGTTTTTACCAAGTTTTCTATGGGAAAAATTTACATTTGTTTTTAAAGGAAGCAGACTGTGAAACCTATTTGCTCCAAAAATACTGATGATAAACTGAGTGATTACCGTTTGCCATAACAAAAGAGGTCAAGTTTAATTCGCTAATGCACGTACCTGTCATTGAACAATGTTTAATCTTTACCCCGTTACTTTTTAGGTGAGTATTGGTTTTAATATTTTGAGTAATATGAAAATTGCAAATTGCAAAATGGAAAATAGCTATATGACGATTTTAAAAAAAGTTAAGAGTTTATGCTAGTACTCGATTAAGCTTTCCCCTAATATACATTCATACATACAGTTCCGTTGGTTAGAATGCATTCTACCTTTTTGTTTTGGGTCAAAGTTTTACCTTGTGAAATCAGTCCTCTCTTTTGCTAATGCCATTCATGAGTTTGGGTTACTTTAGATTATCCTGTGTGGCTTTATACACACTTAAAATGTGTTTTACTTTGCATTACAGATGGAGGAAACCGAATTCTCAGATATTTCTGAGGGGGAGATTGTGGGAATCAGATTTGGTTTAGCAAGTCATCGGGAAATTGTAAGTGGAAGCAAAACTTCGTCTTTTTTTTTTTCCTAATCTCTGCCTCACTGTGGAACATGTAGAAATACGCTTGAAAATAGTCCTTTGAAAATAATATTTCTCTGCTAAATTTCAAAAATTTGTTTTTGGTGCAGTGTACGGCATCTGTCAGTGGATCATCCATAAGCCATGCCACACAACTTTCAAACCCGTACCTTGGCCTGCCCCTAGAATTCGGAAAATGTGAATCTTGTGGTACCTCCGATGCTGGAAACTGTGAAGGTATGTAGCGTCCTTGTGTTTCCTATCTTGTGTAAAAAGGTCCAACTTTAAAAGACCTAAATATGGGAATTAAACGTTTTCCTTTCAATGATCTGATGTCAGGTCATTTTGGTTATATTGAGTTACCAATACCGATATATCATCCCAGCCACGTTAGTGAGTTGAAGAGAATGTTAAGCTTATTGTGCTTGAAGTGCTTAAAAATGAAAAAGAACAAGGTAATACCTGAGTTTTTCTCCAAATTTGTGAAGGTTGTTGTTGTAGCTGGTTATTATTTTTACTTTCTTTTGGATACTGGAAGAGGAGAGTATAATCTCCTTTACTCGTTTGTTATCTGGGCCTTTCTTGTGTTTTAATTTAAGAACTGGAGGGTACTTTTTACAGCTTTGTGAAGAACTGCTTTCTGTTTTATTTCTTTATTTGATTCCATTTACGATCCATTCAAGGGACCTCATGTTGTTATAGCTTTGTACTGTATAAGAAAGTTTACAGGTTGTGTTTGGATATATAGTCACTGCTTGGTGATCCAGGTTTATGTTATAGGGAATGTATCGCTAGCTTCCGACAATTAGTTTGTCACTCAAGTCTTTTTATCATACATGTTCACACAGAGATTTGCCTGATCTAACTTGGCGCATTATGCCTTTCAGTTTCCAGTCAAGAGTGCGGGTATCGCTGAACAGTTGTTAGCTTCATGCTGCGAGGTGTGTATAGTGGTTAAACTATTTTCTCCTTGTTTGGACTTTGGAGTTGGAACTATGCTGTGATGTCTCATTTTTTGAAACTGTGTCACAGTCAATTTTTTTCATTGCACTCATAGTACTCTCTCTCTCTCAGGAACAATGGCTGAGAAGACTAATTAAATGTATAAAGAACTGTAGTGATATATCCATGGGATGCTTATTGCTTTGTGTTGTTATTTCTTTGCCACCAAACCAATAAAGATTTTAATCGTGTAGATAGATGACTTGCAATATTTAAATTTTTATAGATAGTAGGCTGAGTTACGTATCATAAAAATTTTAATATCTATTTTAACTTTTCATACTTCCGAATATTTCGGTTTATGTCAGGATGCTTTTTAACTGCATTTCCATCTTGTGCAGGATGCCTCACAAGTTTCAATTGGAGAGGCTAAGAAAGATACATATACTTTCTTGCAATTGAAGGTGCCATCTAACAAGAGATTACGTGAGGGATTTTGGAACTTCCTGGAAAGATACGGTTTTCGCTATGGTGGTTCTAACGGAGAGGAGCTATTAAGACGTACTCTTCTTCCATGCGAGGTTTGTAATGCCCATGTTTATATTTAATCTATGTCAATCGTTTCAAAGTGCGCATTTGTTATTACTTGTTTGTGTTGAAGTTTAAATCTTTGGGAACTCCTTGTCTTCTGTCACATTTCTTTTCACATTTTTCACATATCTTTGAAATTGCAAACAAAGGGACACGGGGATCCCTTGTCCCTGTAATGTTGTGAAGTAAACATCCCAATAACTTTGAATGTTCTAATTTCTTAATATATATATATTTTTATCGTCTGGCTAGTTATGCTGCGGCCAATGGGTATGATTATAATAGACTAAAACCATATTTAATTTGAAAAACCTTTTGATGACAAGAAATTGCATTTGTAAAAGATTCGCTGTTTTAAATGTTTCGTTGTAAACTAGTGATGCAAATAACGCAATAACGGTACTCCTAACACTGTGGAATCTAAGGAACACTGAGAAAGAAGACTGGAAACTGAAAAGTGTATAGGTTCTTTCAATTGATATGATTATAACCTGAAATGTGTCTACATCAAAAAAGAAATAATCTGAAATGTGTCAAGGTTCTCCTTTTTGGTATATATATATATGTATATTTGTATATCCCTTGTCATGTTTTTCATCATACAACTTTTGTTTCTTACAACACCCCCACCCTGTTTTTGTGTGCGTGCGTGCATGTGTTACCTTCTCTAGAGGAGGGGTTATTCCTATTATTAATATTTTTATTTCCTATTCTATTTGCTTAATGAGATGGTACGACTGTTGTTTTTTTGTTTCTATAACAATTTGGGATTATGCTTGTGCCAAAAAAAAAAAAAAAAGTAGTCTCTGATACATGTTTAATGTTGAAATTATTAACAGGTCATGGAAATGCTCAAGAAAATGCCTGAAGACACTAGAAAGAAGCTTGTTGGTAAAGGGTATTTTCCTCAAGACGGATATATCCTTCAATATTTACCTGTTCCTCCCAACTGTTTGTCTGTACCGGAAATTTCTGATGGTATCACCATCATGTCAACGGTAAGAGAACTAATAAAAACAATTAGATTAGCTCACTTGATTGTAATTTCTTGGTTGTTTGTTAATCAATCTTGCTTTGTATTTTCTGTTTTCCCTTGAATTGTTTGTCTCTAGGATCCTTCGACAACCATGCTGAAAAAGGTTCTAAAGCAAGGAGAAATAATTAAATGTTCAAGAAGCGTGCCTAATTTTGAATCCCTTGAAGATGAAGCTAATGTGTTGCAATCTATAGTCAATCAATATCTTCAAGTCCGTGGTTGTGTGAAGGCATCTCGTGATATTGATGCACGATTCGGGGTTAACAAGGAAGAGAGAAATTCTTCGAGAAAAGTATGGCTGGAGAAAATGAGGACATTGTTTATCAGAAAGGGGTCTGGCTTCTCTTCCCGCTCTGTAATTACTGGTGATGCGTATAAAGCAGTCAATGAAGTTGGGATTCCGTATGAAATTGCTCAACGGATTACTTTTGAGGAGAAGGTTAGTTCGCACAATATGAGGTATTTACAAGAGCTTGTAGACAACAAATTGTGCCTAACCTACAAGGATGGCTTGTCAACATATTCCTTAAGGGAGGGATCGAAGGGGCATACGTTCTTAAGACTTGGTCAGGTGGTTCACAGAAGGATCATGGATGGGGATATTGTTTTCATAAACCGGCCCCCAACTACTCATAAGCACTCACTGCAAGCTCTTAAAGTATATGTACATGACGATCATACTGTGAAAATAAACCCTCTTATTTGTGGACCCTTAAGTGCAGATTTTGACGGGGATTGTGTTCACTTGTTTTACCCTCAGTCTCCTGCTGCAAAAGCGGAGGTGTTGGAGCTTTTTGCATTGGAGAAGCAGATCCTTAGCTCCCATAGTGGCAGTATGATATTGCAGTTGGCCTGTGACTCATTGTTGTCACTAAAGATTCTGTTCAAGACATTTTTAATGGACAAAGTAGCTGCGCAACAATTGGCGATGTTTACGTCGTATTCTGTACCACAACCTGCTCTTTGGCTGACTCATTCCGGTGACCTTTGTTGGACTGCCTTGCAAGTGTTGCAGACAGCTCTACCGGCATCCTTGAACTGTTTCGGGGAGAGATTCTTAATAAGAGGGAGTGAGATCTTGGTCCTTGATTTTAGTAGAGATGTTATTTCTTCCGTAATTAATGAAATAGGCACCTGTATTTGTTCTGAGAAAGGTTCTGGAGAGGTTCTGAAGTTCTTCAATACTCTACAGCCTCTGCTGATGGAAAATATTTTTGCACAAGGTTTTAGTGTGGGATTGGAAGATTTTTCCATATCGCAGGAGGTGATAAAAAATATTAAGAATGACATTCAGGTCATTTCTCCTCTGCTGTATCACTTGAGGTCCACATACAATGAGCTGGTGGAATTGCAATTGGAGAATCATATTCGATTTACGAAAGCTCCGGTCACAAATTTCATTCTGAAGTCATCAAGTTTGGGCAATGTAATTGACTCTAGGAGTGATTCTGCAATTAACAAGGTAGTTCAGCAAATTGGGTTCCTGGGCCTACAAATATCCGACAGGGGAAAATTCTATACCAAGACATTGGTTGAAGATGTTTCCTCTCTTTTCGCAAAAAAATATCCCGAGAACATAGACTATCCTTCTGCAGAATACGGATTAATCAGGAGCTGCTTTTTTCATGGTTTGGATCCATATGAAGAGATTGTTCATTCTATCTCTACGAGAGAAGTAATTGTGCGGTCATCAAGAGGATTATCTGAACCTGGAACTTTGTTCAAGAACTTAATGGCTATTCTTCGAGATGTTGTCATTTGTTATGATGGAACTGTCAGAAACGTATGCAGCAATTCTATCATTCAATTCGACTATGGCAGAAAGAAAACTCAGAATTTGTACCCTGCCGGTGAACCTGTTGGCGTGTTAGCTGCAACTGCAATGTCAAATCCTGCATATAAAGCAGTTCTTGATTCCACCCCAAGCAGCAATTCCTCATGGGAGTTGATGAAGGTAATTTAAAATTTTGGCTAGTATATTCTGGCTATATTCTTGCTTTGTTTGGATTTTATCTGGTTTTGAGAATGTGCAGTTTGGATGTCCTTGATAATGTTGATTTGTATTTTGTTCACTTCAGGAAATACTGCTTTGCAAGGCTACTTTCAAAAACGAGCTTATTGATCGCCGTGTGATTCTATATCTGAGCGATTGTGACTGCGGAAGAAAGTATTGCCGAGAGCGAGCTGCATATTTGGTGAAGAATCAACTGAAAAGAGTCAGCCTTAAAGATGCTGCAACGGAGTTCATGATTGAGTATGTTGACATTTCCCAACATTGGTTATTTTTGTTTCATACTTTGTGTTTGTATTTTTATTTCTACATTTTTATTTTCCGATGGTTTTTCTTGACTTTTGATCATGTTTCAGTTCTTAATGTCGATGTGAATATCATATGCAGATATAAAAACCAGGGCTCTCTGTCTGGTGGGTTTGAAATTAATGCAGGCCTCATTGGTCATGTTCACCTTAATGAGGTTGGCACATCTTTTTTTCTCCCAAATATTGTTACTTTTTGTATTTTCGATAGTGAAGCTGCTATTACATTTTTTGATTATGCATATAAATTTTGGCTGACTTGTGATGTGTTGAATAGATGCTGTTGAAAGAGATGAATATTGGTATGAATGAGATTCTTCAAAAATGTGAGGATGCTATTAATTCGTTTCGGAAGAAGAAATTAGGTAAACATTTAAAGAAAGCAGTTCTATCTGTCAGGTTAGTGTTCTCTATTCGACATGCATGACCTTGGTCTTTATCTTTTATTTTTTATTTTTTTTTCTTCTTTTAAATGTAAGTTTCTGTTTCTTATAAAAAACAAATAAATGGAAAAAAAAGTCTCCACATTTTCACTTCAGAAGTTAGGCCTAATATGTTAAAGCAGATGCCTTTTATTTAAGTCAAGCATCTGTCGGCTTAGATTTTAATAGTACTATGAAATTGATAAATTCCTTGTTCTTGTTGTTGTTTGAGTCTTCTAGTACTATTACTTCATAGATACGTGATACAATTGGTAGTGCCAACTCATATGATCTGTGCTATCTCCCTTGCAGTGAATGTTGCTCCTTTAATAAATCTGGCTTTGATGACGGGACGTCTCAAGTCCCATGCTTGTTAATTTCTATGCGTGATAATATGAATGATACACTTGAGGAATCTTCAAAGAATCTTGCAGACTCAATTTGCCCATTTCTTTTGGAAACGACAATCAAAGGTGAGTTAGGAAGTAGTTCTGTTTCGGAGTTTGCATATTCACTTCCCCTTCTCATTGGTTCATGTCCCCTTCGTTTCATCAACATACTACAAAGTTCCTATAGACTAAAGTTAATCAAACCCTCATTCCTTGAAAGGTTGATACACCTATACATAAAAAACGTGAAGGAAGAAAATTAATGAAACCACTACCTGAAGGGAAGGGGGGGGGGGGGGGGGGGGGGATGGTTATAACAAAAACCAAGAAAGGAGAAAAAAAATTGCTGATTTAGTTCTTAAACTTTTAAAATTGTGCAATTTTGGTCCATGAACTTTTTTCCGTAGTTTAAATGCACGTAAACTTTTAAAATGTTGCTACAATGGTCTTTTTCGTTAATTTTTTGACGGAATCTGTTAATAATTTGGTCAAAAAGTGGTGCCAACTATAGATTCCGTCCAAAAATTAACGGAAAGAACCGCTGTAGCAACGTTTTTAATAGTTTATGGCCATTCGAGCTACGGAAAAAAAACAAGAAATGCTTCGAAACTATTAAAATGTTGCCATCACAGTCATTTCTGTTAATTTTTAAACAGAATTCCTTAATAATTTGGTCAAAAAGTGATGCTAACTAATGGATTCCGTCCAAAAATTAACGGAAAGGACTATTGTAGCAACATTTTAATAGTTTAGTGCCATTCTAGCTACGAAAAAATGTTCAGGGACCAAAGTTGCACAAACTTATAAGTTCAGGGACTAACCTAGCAATTTATCCTAAACTAAAATTCACACCGTCACTTTTGGAAGAATGTATCATAATCATTTTGTTGTTTGTTCTCGAGATATGTTGTTCTCTTTTTTGTTCTTTTATTTTACTCAACCTATTATGAAAGTCCAATATACCTGTGAGCAAATTCGAGGATTCATGAGTCCTGTGGTGTCTGAATTTGCTTCTCTACTTGGTTCTTGCTCTTCGATCTTTGTTAAGTCCTACCTAAGTTCTCTCAGTTTCTGGAAATTCATAGAGCAGTGATATTTACTTAATCTTTTTTGGTGTATTGTATGATATTAAATGGTCAAGCTATTGACAACTTAATGTTTACTGTTGGTAATATGGTCCACTAATTGTTCAGGTGACCCCCGTATTTGCTCTGCAAACATTACCTGGATTAGTCCGGATGCAACAACTTGGATATGGAACCCACGCAATTCTAACGTGGGTGAACTGGCCCTGGATATTCTTCTAGAGAAATCAGCTGTGAAGCAGAGCGGTGACGCATGGAGGATAGTCATCGACTGTTGTCTTCCAGTTCTACATTTAATTGATACCAGGCGATCAATACCGTATGGCATTAAACAAATCCAAGAGTTGCTTGGTATTTCTTCTGTTTTTGATCTAGCTGTGCAGGTAAGATTGTGGAGGTTACTAATTTTTTCTTCATTATCCAAATTTCCACTTTCTTAACTTTTATATTTATATATATATATATATATTACCGAATATTTTTTTTCCTTAAAAAAAATATATATTGCTATCTTAATGCTGACTCTAAGGTTGTCTCCTCACCTTTGATAAAGCATAGGCCTAATTTTGGACTTTTTACTTATTTTTTGCTGGAGTTTTGGCTTTTCATGTATATCTTATGAAGTTAATCTATTCACCAAGGAAATTGGAATATGTTGACCCAATTATATATGAGGTATTCTATCCGAGATTCCGAGTAACAATTTTGTTGTCAAATTTGCAGCGCCTCTCAAATTCGGTATCAATGGTGAGCAAAGGTGTGCTCAAAGAGCATCTACTCCTTCTGGCAAACAGTATGACATATTGTGGAAATATGATTGGCTTTAATTCTGGCGGTTATAAGGCACTATCTCGGTCATTGAATGTTCAAGTTCCATTTACTGAAGCTACATTAATTGTAAGAAATTGGAATTTCTTGTCTAGTTTATTAAAGGAAATGTGTTAGTTGTGCTCTGTTTGATGAATACCATTTTTCCCCCTTATTTTGCCTTTTTTTCTCTGTTGTAGACACCTAAAAGATGTTTTGAGAAAGCAGCTGAAAAGTGTCATGTGGATTCTTTGACGAGCATAGTTGCATCATGTTCTTGGGGTAAGCATGTTGCAGTTGGCACTGGCTCAAGATTTGATATCCTCTGGGACACGAGAGAGGTATTTTGTGAATTTAGTGTTCTGATGTTTTAGTTATTCTAAGCTTTTTATTCAACTCTTATCTGCCGCTTGAATCCTTTGACTTATCATTTTGTTTCTCTACTTTTCCAGGTGGAATTTAATCCTGAGGGTGGAGTTGATGTCCACAATTTTCTACACATGGTGAACACTGCATGTGGAGATGAGTTAACTACCTCGTGTCTAGGTGAAGAAATCGATGATATGATGCCAGGAGATGACATTGAAGGGTTGTGTTCATCACCAGAGAACTTAAATTCTGACAAGCCGACCTTTGAAGACATTGATGAATTTCAGAATATTTCGGAAAAAGATTTACCTGGGAAATCAGGCTGGGAATCTTTGCAAACTGGGTCTAGCAGTGGTAAAGACTGGGGTTCTGATAAAAACGTTGGAGCTAAGTCTGATGCTTGGTCTAGTTGGGGAACAGCAAATAAAGAAATACAAGAGGACTTCCCATCTACAGGCCAGCCAGATACTTCGAGGTCAAATGGTTGGGGAAATGAAACTCAAGATAATGCGGGGACAGGTTGGGAAAGAGGCAAAGATGAAGAACATAATCTCTTCTCTTCAAAATCCGAAGAGTCTTCTAAGAGATCTGATGTTTGGGATGGTACTCCTGGGTGGGGAACAAATAGAGCATCAGAAAAGGTTTCATCGTGGAATAGTGCGAATTCAGAAGATGGAAACCCCAGATCTAATGATTGGAACACGAAGCCGGACGGAACAGCGGGGAGAGAAAATACTTTGTCTGGGTGGCATGGAGAAAAATCTGAAAATGTTTCGTCTGGTGTGGGCTGGAATAAATCATCCGAAAATGTTTCATCTAGTTCGGGCTGGAATAAATCATCGGAAAAGGTATCATCTGGTGCGGGGTGGAATAAATCATCAGAAAAGGTTTCATCTGGTATGGGGTGGAATAATGCGAATTCAGAAGATGGCCACTCCAGATCTAATGATTGGAATACGAAGCCTGACGGAACAACGGTGGGGACAGAAAATACTTGGTCTGGGTGGCATGGAGAAAAGTCAGAAAATGTTTCATCTGGTGTGGGGTGGAATAAATCATCGGAAAAGGTGTCATCTGGTGCTGGGTGGAATAAATCATCGGAAAAGGTTTCATCTGGTGCTGGGTGGAATAAATCATCGGAAAAGGTTTCATCTGGTGCGGGGTGGAATAAAGCGGATGCAGACAATGGCCACTCCAGATCTGATGATTGGAACACCGCATCTGAAAGAACAAAGACGACTACAGAAAATACTTGGTCTGGATGGCATGGGGGAAAATCTGACAAGGAAGATATGGTGTCCACAAAATCGCAACAGGATTTATCAGGAAACAGTGGTTGGGGCTCTGTGTCTAATCGGGAAAACAGCACTGAACGAGCTTTTGAGTCTGTTTCTAGAGACCAGCCCTTGCCAGATGAAGCAAAAGAGTCTTGTGACTGGGATAACAAGCTAACTCCTCAAAAAGCTGCATCTGGTTGGCTTTCTTCAAATGTTGATGGGTGGACCAAAGATGCAGATTCATTGCACGGAAAGGAACCAGCTGACTCTCCTGCTGTTAAAATTTCATGGGAGAAGAGAACGTCTCCAGATATTTCTCAAAGTTCAGAGTTAGATCAATCAGGTTTCAAAAATTGGGTACCAAATGGTGAAGTCGGCGGTGAAGTTGAAAAACCAAATGAGTGGGCGAAGAGGAGTGGATCGTTCAAGAAAAGAAATGTTGAGACCTCAGGGGGTTGGGGTTCTGATTCTGGTGATTGGAAGATAAAGAAGAACCGTCCTGGTAAATTTCCTGGGACGAACAATGAAACTACCTCGACCAGACTATTCACGGAAACAAGACAAAGATTGGATATATTCACATCTGAGGAACAAGATGTCCTCTCTCATATTGAACCAATCATGAAGTCCATCAGACGAATTATGCACAAGTCTGGGTACGTTTCTTATTATAATCTTAAATTGAGTCACCTATAACTAGCAATTAAAAAAGGGTAAAAAATAAAAAAAAGATAGTTTCCTGCGCTATGAATGGAAAATGTCCATTATATACTACGTAATAAGATACTTTATTGGTCTTTTTCCATGTCTCACTGTAAATTAATATTATAGCTCCCCGCTTTTAGGACTCCGAACAGGGAGAGATAGATGATGTTGTTTTTAATGATTTAGATTCGTAATGCAGTTCATGATCTTCACGTCATTTTGGAAAGCTCCAGTTCAGCCAGTACTGTACTAGAATTTGTTTCTTTTTCATTGTTACATAGTAGTTGATCTAGGTGGCCGATTATCTTGCTTCTACCTGTACTATCTTAAGTGGGATCAAGGTGTTCCGTTTGCCGTGTGATGGCTTATGAAAATTTTCCCTTGTGGTCTGCAGTTTTATTTCTGTGTATTGTCATCACACTGCATCATCACACTGTGCCTCAATTGCTTTATCCGTACATCTTTTATTACCTATATATTTATTTGCTCGCAAGCCAAGATCTATACCTATATTTATTGATCGTTGTGCCTTATGGAAAATATTGCTAAAGGAAGCGGGATTCTTGTGGGTCTTTCGAGTGCATTGTCAATCATTGATGGTGGAAGATATGGTGGGGTTGGGGTCCAATAAAAAAGTAAAAGTTCTCTGGAGATGTATGGTGCTATCTTTATTATGGACCATTTGGATGGAGAGAAATTCTTGGGTTTTTGGGGAGAGGAGTATGGAATTGATTCACATTTTGGAAAAGGCTAAATTCTTAGCTTCCTTATGGGCTTCAACAGACAGAGTTGATGGGTTTTCCATTCTCCTTGATCATTTTAAATTGGATGGATGTAATTGGTAGATGGTGGGTTGATGAGGATTAGAATTGTTTAGAGTTTGTATGGTTTACTTTTTATTTTCTGTTGTCTCTCTTGTGTTGAGGATTCCTCATCCTCTTTCCTTGTAATTGATTTATAATCAATGAAAAGGCCTTTTCTTATAAAAATATATATATATATATATATATATATTTATTGATCATTGTGTTTGCATAGGTATAACGATGGCGACCCAGTTCAAGCTGAAGATCAATCATATATAATTGACAATGTGTTCAATTACCATCCTGATAAAGCTGCTAAAATGGGTTCTGGAATTGATCATCTCATGGTATGTTTGATAATTAGATCTCATTTACCAAAAATGTACAAATATATATTCGTTTTCTAGTGTAATGGCATACGGAACAGGCAAGCTCTGTTTAATGTTCTTCTCTACGTACTTGCATTCTACTTTATCGGTACATTGACATTTGCATATGTTCTGTGTATGTACGTATGTATATTTAATATTTATTTCTTACATCTTGTGTTTAATTTATTTTTTATTGAAACAGAAGTTAACTAGAAAAGTTCCTTGATTATTTTCGGCACCACTCCTTGTGTACAATAACCATTCGAACTTCTGGTAATCGGTGAAAGTATGTAATGCAACATAAGTTTTCCATTCAGGATTTTGGTGGGAAAACGTTTGTGCTTTATAGCGAGTTAGATCTTGTTTAGTTTTGGAACCATCTTCGAACCTTTCAGGAATGCTATATGCATTTTAGCATAATTTCGGCTTTGTTAACTTATGAGAATTTGTTGTTGGTTGGACTTTTATGTTGGTACACGTGAACAGCATTCCCCAAAGTGGATTTGTTCTTTATTATCCTTTAGGATCAGGAAAAATCCTTCATTTGTGTGTTGATTTACTAGTTTCATTTTTTTGTTAGTTTATTTAATTTCATATTCGATTACCTTGTTACAGGTAAGTAAGCACAGCACTTTCCAGGAAAGCAGATGCTTTTTTGTGGTTTCAACCGATGGTCGTAAAGAAGATTTTTCATACCGAAAATGCCTCGACAACTTAGTCAGGAGCAAGTTCCCAGATGTGGCTGATGAGTTCCTTGGCAAGTATTTTAGAAAGCCCAGATCTGGAGGGAATCAAGAGCGGATCTCAACCCCGGAGCCAAACCAAGAGCGGATCTCTACCCCGGAGCCATCGTGGAACAACACCACCCCAGCTCCCACCCCGGAGCCATTGTTGAACTCTACCCCGGCTGCCACCCCAGAGCCATCGGAGATTGAGAAGGTGTAGCAGGCTTAGGCATTTTCATTCCTTCTATCTATTCGGATATTCTTCTCTAGGATGTTTATTTTGTTTAAAAATCAGGGTTGTAAATACATGCGGGTCTTCCCCCATCTGCTGATTTTACATGTACATACTAGCAGATGGTCGTGTAATTATCAGCTCCTCCAATTAACCTGTCGTCTTTTTTTTTTTTTTGTTTGGTGGTTTTTTGTTGCGTGTGTTGAGGGGGGTTGTTCATTGCTACTACTTTTGATGTCATCTTATGATCATTGATCAGAGATATAATTTAGGTAAAAAAAAAAAAAAATCACTTGAAAGTCGAGGAAATCGGTATGAAAACCATCGTGTGTTTGGCTATGTAGCCTGTGGTTCGTCGGTTGGAAATGAAATTTTTAAGTTGAAATTGGTTGATTTTTTAAAAACTAATAAATTTTATTGACTTTTCATAAAAAGATAAAAATTGAAATAAAAAAATACAGATTAATTGAAGTTGTATTTAAATGTCAAACGAAGTCATAGACTCGTTATTAAGAGTCAGCATTTACAGTGGTTTCAGAGAGCTTGAAACCTACCACTTGGGTCACGAACAAGATAATGAAATCTCTGTTCTTGTTTAGTAAAATATAAGATTAAAACGATTTTTGCGTCTTTTGTCAGGTTTTTTTATGGTTTGAATTGTTCAGGATGGTCAAGTCAAAGGGTAATTTGTAGAATTGTCTGATTTATTGTCCCAGTAATGGTAGTATTTTTGGCCCCCAATCAAACAAGTATGGAGGGTTAAAAATCCAAGCATCAAGGACGGATAAGAAATATGAACGTGTC